>PVLC010034389.1:0-16937 GCA_004027655.1 Graphiurus murinus
GGTACTGGGGATTGAACTCAGGGGCATTCTACCTCTGAGCTACACCCCCAGCCCTATTTTTTATTCTTTATTTTGAAACCGAGTCTCACTAAGTTGCGGAGTGCCTCACTAGGTAGCTGAGGCTGGCCGCGAACCTGGATCCTCCGGTCTCAGCCTCCCGAATGCTGGGATTACAAGCGTGCGCCACCACGCCCGGCTGAGGTTATTATTCTTGTATGTTGAGAAATGGCATCTTAGAAATTGTATCAAGATACAAGGGTTCCAATTTAGGTTATGGAAAGCCTGAGGGCCACTGAACCAATAAGGCCCAATTCTACTTCAGAACTATACCTGCTGACAAGCCAGCAGGGTCCTCATAGTCAGGGAAGTAGGTACTCTCTAGGTACTCTCTAGGTACTCTCATTAGAACCTTCCCCCTGACACAGTGTAGGGAGCCCAGTATAATCACAGGCCCCAAAATCCTCTCAAATCACACTACCAAGATTACAGTAGGTCTGCAGAAAGGGAGAGGATCTTCTCTCTCCCAACCCAATAAACCATCAGCAAAGATCCTCAGTCCATTATAGATTCTGCAAATCTTAAACTGAATTAGAAAGGAGTTGAGAAAAGTTTCCAATGATATCAATTTGACCCTCCTGGATCTACCTTGATAAAGAAAACACAAACTATACTACATAGAGGCAATAGAAGCCTAAAGAAAGACTCTTTCCTTGAAACTTCACTGCTAATAAGAGCAAGTCTTCATTCAAAATAAAATATTTATTTGTTTTTGTTGGTATTTTGGGGGGTTATTTTATGTTTTGTGTGTGTGTGTGTTTCTTATTTTTCCTTTTTCTTCTTTCCTCCTTTCCTTCATTTTTATTCTGTGTTCTTTTTTGTTTGGTTTGGTTTTTTTCTTGTTTTTTTTTTTTTGTTGTTGTTCTGTTTGGAGTTTCATGTCTTTTTAACTTTGCCTTTCCTTCTTGTGGATGTGTCCATGTATGGGTTAGTCTAAAGTCTTTTTTCATCCCAGTTTTCATTTTTTTCTTTCTCTTTTTATCTTCTATTCTTGAATGTTTGTTTCATTATTGATGTCACCATAGTCATCTTTTCTCTCCCAATCTGATTTTTCTGTTTTGGACTGTCATTGTTCCCCAAGTTCTTCCTCCCCTTCTTTTTACAATCAATCAATCAATTTACCAATCAATATTAGAGTGTCCACCTGGAAATTAACATCCAAGCCTAGAGTGAAAACTTTGGACTCCAAAATCAGGACTCTGAGTAATATATACTCCATTGTCAGTTGCTCCAAAAACCAAACAGGCTGGAGAATATCCAACAAATTGCATCCATATTCCCCAGCATACCAACAAAGAGCACTGGGACAAAAGACACAGTTCCCTCAAAATTGGAAAGAAGTCTGAATAAGGTGAGGGTTCTTGACAACACTACCAGTATCAACATAAACAGTCAAATTGAAGACCGACTCTGTTCCTGAATAGACAATTCCTGCTCAGCCCACAGAGCAGCATATTCGACATAGAGGAAGTAACCAGGCAAAAAGAAAACTGAAATGTCTCAGACATGCCAAGTCATATACCCAATTAAAAAGACAGTGAAGGCTAAGTTTAAATGCCCAATTATAAAAAGTAGATCATCAGAAATGAATGCATCCCATACCTCAAGTCTCAATATGAAAATATAACTACCACATAAAATACATAAGCAAAAAAGAAACCAGAAACATAACTGCAAAACTAAGAACCTTGAAAATATGGGGAAAAAGTCCAAGACTATAATAAACCCTCACAACCCCATAACAATGGAACTCACCAAGACAGAGGTGCAGAAAATGCCAGGCAGAGAATTCAGAATTTTTATTTTCAACATGATGAAAGGTCTTAAGAATAAAATCAGAAAAATACTCAGGATATGAAGAATCATGTCAATGAAGAAAAAACCCAACCCTGAATGAGATGAAAGAATCAATAAATAATTCACTTGAAGCCATCACCAAAAGACTAAACCACATGGAAAACAGATTCTCAGGTGTAGAAGATAATTCATTCAAAACTGAACAATCAGTCATGGATACAGAAAAGAAAATGCAACAGTAGGACCAGCACATTCAAGAATTATTGGATAACATCAAATGCCCAAATATAAGAGTAATTGGGATTGAAGAAGATATAGAGGCACAGAACAAGGAAATTAAGGATATCTTCGGAAAAGATATCAGAAAACTCCCCAAATTTAAATAATTATATGGACATCCATGTAAAACAAACATTCAAAACACCAACCAGACAATATCAAAGAAGATCATCTCCATGCCACATTATAATCAACATGTATAACAAAGAGGCTAAGGAGAGAATCCTAAAAGTGAAGAGAGTAGAAAGTCAGTTGACATTTAGAGGTAAAACTACAAGAATCACTCCAGACTTCTCAATCCAAATATTAAAACTATGAGGGAATGGAGTATCCACTTTAATCACTTATAAATAACAACTTGCAATAATGATTGCTATATATAGCAAAGCTGTTCTTCAAAATTGACTGATATAAAAGTCTTTCAAGATAAGTAAAAGCTAAAAGAATTCATGATGACCAAACTGGCACTCAAGAAAACATTCAAAGAAATAAAACACAAAGAAGAAATGAAAAATAAACATCAGAACCAGAGAAAATATGAATACCACCGGATGAGTAACTAAGCAAAGGATAACTAATACTGCTTCAAACAGAAAACATAACTCAGAAATACAGGAAATGAGTCATTGCTCTATAATAACACTGCATGTTAATGCTCTCAATTCCCCAATTAAAAGACATAGACTGACAAATGGGATTCAAGCCCATAATACAACTATGTGCTGCCAGCAAGAAACACATATTATTAGGCAGAGAGATTCACAAGCTGAAGTGAAAGGATAGAAAAGTTTATTCCACTAAACTGGAGACTGAAAGCAAGTAGGGATACCTACCTTCATATCTGACACAGAATACTTTATGCAAAAACTTTTTGAAAGAGACAAAGAGGATCATTTCTTACTGATAAAATGAACTGCCCAAAATGAAGACATAACCATAGTAAATATTTATGCCCCTAAGATTGACACACTATCTGCATAAAACAAATAATTCTGGATTTGAAGACATAGTTAGACTCCTGGGAGAACTCAATACACCTCTCACACTGTTAGATTAATAAAGACACTTTAGACCTAAAAACATTATAAACCAATTGGACTTAACAAACAGTTACAGAATATTTCACCTAACAATAGCTGAATATGCATTGTTCTCCTAGCTCATGGAAGCTTCTCCAAAATAGATCATATTCAAGGCTGTAGAATAAGCCCAACAAATTAAAATAATATCAATATGATTCCTTGCATCCTTTCAGATCATAATGGACTGAAAGCAGAGATCAACAACAAGATCCAGAGGAATCCCACAAAGACATGGAGATTGAGTGCACCTTTTGATAGCTCAGCAGGTACAGCAGAGGACTGTAGACATGGAGATTGAATGATACTCTACTAAATGAAGGCTGTATCAGAGAAGAAATTTTTAAAATCCTAGTATCAAATGAAAATAGAGACACAACCTACCAAAATCTATGGAACACATCAAAGCTATTCTAAAGAGGAAAATTTATAGCATTGAGTACCCACATAACAAAAACAGAAAGACTCCAAATAATCTAATGCTGCACCTTAAGACCTTTGAGAAAGAGGAACAAAATATCCCCAAAGTCATCAGAAGGTAGTAAATAATAAAATCAGAGCAAAAATTAATGAAATTGGAAAAAAAATCCAGAATATCAATAAAACAAAAAGCTAGTTTTTTAAAAGAGAAAAATAAGATTGATAAACCCTTAATCAATCAAACTAAAAGAAAGAGAAAATAGAACCACATTTTTAGGACAAGAGATGGAAAAGTAGATATAAACACAGATAATGTGGTAACCCAGAAAAATTATTAGAAATTACTTCAAAAACTTATACTCCAATAAATTGGAAAACATTGAAGAAATTGACAGATTCCTAGACACAAATGTTCAATATCATTAACAATCAGGGAAATGAAAATCAAAACTATACTGAGATTCCACCTAACTTCAGTTAGAATGACAATCATTAAAAACAAATAATAATAAATGCTGGTGAAAATACGGGGAAATAGAAACTCATACACTGTAGGTTTCTTTAACTGACCATACCTTCAATTTTATAAACATCAATTTCAAAGCACCTTCACTTACATTTGTGATCTCCTTAAAACTGTATGTTACAATTAGATAGACTAGAAAACTGCAGTCTAAGTGTGAGACCTTCTCCAAAATCATGCAGCCAGGGAATGGCAGAGCCAGGCTTGGACACAGTTATATCCTTTCACTCCCACAGGCCTTCTCTCCACTTTAGCTGGTATAAATACCTGAATTGTGAAAAATTCACGTTTCCTTTTCCCAGGGATGTTTATGTTTTGACTTCTTCATATTACAAGTGTGCTTTTCATAAACATGCTTATTGCTCTGAGAAGTTGGTTATTCCAGCTTAATATGGAGCTGTGTCTCCCATTGCCTTGCACTGCTCCTACTTAAAATTAAATTCGTTTACTGGAGTTGCTGTTCATAACTGCAGCTTCAATTTCTCACCTACTTCTCCTCATTCCAACTTAGTACAATCTGGCTTCCACATGCCACTGCACTCAAACTTCTTTTGACATGAGTACTGACAGCATCTGAGTTACCAAAGCCACAAGATATGATTATTACTTCATTTTAAAATTTTTTTCAGCACTTGGAACAGGAATGCCCATTTGTTTTACATTCTTCTCTTTTCTCACCTGCCACACACCATATTCTCTTTCTTTTTTATACTTTTATTAGGGCACTGTAGTTATATCTTATAGTGAGGTTCAAAGAGATACAAACATAAATGCACACAGCATTTCCCTGCCTCCCTCCCTCTACATGTTAGTGAAATTGGTAGCCATATTTTCATATATTGACGCAGTATTACTTCAACAGTTTCTTTCTTCAATACTCCTTTTCCCTCCTCCCCCAATCCGCTTCCACTCTTTTATGGCTCTCTCTCATCATTTATCTAAATTCACTTATGTTTACTATTTTTCTCTCTAGCTTACACATATGAGATAAAGCATATGACCCTTGACTTCCTAAGACTGGCTGATCTTAGTGTAATATTTTCTAATTCCATTCACTTTCCAGGAAATGATTTAATTTTTTCTTCTTTATGACAGAGTAAAAGTCCATTCTGTATATACATGTTTTTATCCATTCATCTGTTGAAAGACACCTAAGTTGATTCCACAATTTGGATATTATGAGTTGTGCTGCATTAATTAATTAAACATAGGTATGCATGTATCAATATACTATTCTAACTTTAATTATTTTTGCAAAGACTTCAAGTGTTGGTAAAGATGGATCATGTGGTGGTCCCATTACCAGTATTTTGAGGAAACTCCATACTGATCTCCATAGCACATGTGCTAATTTACAGTGCCACCAACAATATATAAGAATTCCAATTTCCCCACATGCTCACTAGCATTTATTATTTTTTATTTTCAATTTGATTTGCATTTTTCCAATTGCTAATGGTGTTGAATGTTTTTTTCATATATTTGTTGGTCATTTGTATTTCTTCTTTTGAGAAATATCTATTCAGTTCAATTGCCCACTTTTTTGTTGGATAATTTGCTTTTAGTGTTGAGTTGTGTGGGTTTTTTGGGTATTCTAACCAATTATTTTCCTTCTATTCTTTCATGCTTTTTAATAGTTCTGCCTGCTTTTCCTCTACCTGCTCCTAAATGATGACTTTCCTCAGGCTAAATAATGAACCCCTTAGAATTTGATCTAAGATTTGTCTCTAGTTTTTCTAGGTGATCTCCTTCATTTCCAGCATCAAGAAATGGCATCATTTTCCTAATTATTCCAAAAGATATTCTTTCTTCTGAGACTTTTCTTAGTTCTAGACTTGAATACAGTCAATTCTCATACTTCATAGATTCAGTATTTTTGAACTTTCACACTCATTATAATGTATGTCTAATACTTGTAGTAATCTTGGATTCACAATGATGAAGAATTTGATTTTTACCCAATGTGCACATTCCCTAAAGAGGTCAAACAAGGTAAAGTCCTGTCATTTTGTTTTATCTTTTGTACTACAAACAAGTTTGATTTTTGTTTTCTATTTAGTACTATGACTTTCAAATTTCTTATACCATTTTTGTTTGTGACTTTACTGTTTAAAATGATTTCTAAATATGATAAACTATTTTCTAATGTACTTAAGTGTGAGACATCTGTTACATGCTTTAAATGAATATTTTAAATATATATCTAAAATAAAATTATATACTACTAAGTTGACAAAATTGAATCCAGAAGCTGTCAAGAATCTAATCCTGTATTGTACCTAGTTTTACTTGTAAAACTCCAAGGAAAAATGGATTAGTATTCATTAATTCACTGTTCGTGGCAACATCATAGAATATACTATTGAAAATAAGGAGAATCAACTACTTGGTCTTCACATGGACAATTTGTAGCTATTTCAGACTTTAATATGTAAAATGCTGAACTCTTTCCTGTTATCTACCACCCTAAATAGCAGAAAGTAATTCCATTATCCTTTTAGTTACTTAAGCCATAACTCTGGTACTCTTTTTTGACTTTTCAATTTTCTCTCTTCCATATCCAACCTGATACCTAATTCTGTTGATTCTGATTATGAGGACCATGGTCCCTATCAACCCAGTAACCACTGGTTCTTCACATCATCTACTCTGGACCTACACAACATAATTTGAATTACATTGGTTCCATATCTTTATGAAGTGAATCACTTGTCTTCTCCCTAGGTCCTTTCAATAATTTCCTACACCTTGGAATACTTTTCAAAATCTTCCATGGTTTATAAGTCTTACACATTCTTGACACAACCTATTGCTCCAACTACACTTTATGCTCTTTGCCAGTACTCTCACCATAATTTCCTGGAGCACCTCTCAATCCTTCTGGGAAATTCTCACTGAACTTAACTGTATGGTCTGGTACTTGTTTTCACTGTGTTCATATCAGAGTCTGTAGGAAGCTCCATAATTGATTTCTCTGGGCAGACTGCATTATATAATGTCCTACTCTACTTATGTCTCCCTGTAGACTGCAAATTTGTTTTGTGGCCACAATGCCAAATCCCCATGAATATACAGCATCTGTCTTAGAATCTAGCATACAATAGGCTCTCATTAAAGACCTATTGAAAGATTTTTTTTCAAAATACATTGTACAAGTAGGTAGAGTGCCAGAAGTGAATTAAATAACCCCTGTTTTGGTAGAAAATATTCATAAGAACTGAGCATGAACAAAGATCAGACATAATATCCATGCCCAGATCTCTCCTTGTTTATTGATCTCCTAAGCAGACTGTGTGTTCTTCCTGTCCTTTTTATCAGTAGTAAGACAGGTATGCCACAAAATTTGACAGTATCAACCCTTCATTCTTCAAGGAATTGTTAATGGAAGTGAAGAGGGACTGAAAGGATGTCATTCAAACTTACATGACTCCTGGTTACATCTCCTAGCAACCTCTGACTTGACCAGAGGTGTACTTGAGAGGGCTGTCTTTCAAAGTTTGAGAAAGTGACAGATGTAAAGGACTGAAATATAAGACAGATTTTTAAAAACTGATACACTTTGTATGATATGATCCTGTTTTTAAAACAACTCCACTGAATACTTTATGCTGTTTTTCCAAACTTAGTGGCCAAACTCCCTAAGTTACTAGGAAAATGGTTAGGGATATTCTGCCCCAGGGGAAGCTCCTGGTAAGAGGTAGATTCATGAGTCTAACCAGCACACATGATCTATTCAGTTCTAATGTCAAACTATGTGCCATATGACCAAATTCACATTTTCTCTTTCATTGAAGAAAATCAAGTGCAAGTGAGCGATAGCATTATGATGAGATAACCTCTCACACTGGAATAAAAATGAACTAATGAAAAGCTTTGGTACTCAGGTAATACTTATAATTTGTTAGAATTTGACAAACTGTGTAGGACATTATTGCTTCAGGATAACACAAGGAAGGGCTTAGATTAGATTTGAGACAGCTTGTCTGCCACGTAGTGATCCTGGGCAACTTACTTTCAGTCACCTGGGCCTCCACTATATCATGTGCAAGTGGGAAAATGAGGTGACAGCTGAAGGAACTTGGACTTAATATGTGAGAACTCCATGCATCATCCTTTCCAATTCAATATACTTTTAAGATGGAAAGAGGACAAGGAAGGGCATTATTATAAATATGAAACAGGATAAAACATAGTCACCAGATTTCCTGGAAAAGGAAAATGCAGTTAAGACCCTTATTCTTTGAAATTTTATTCAAAGATGCTCCTCCTTCTGAGAGCTTTGAAGTTTCAGTTCATAGCCTATATTCATTGAAGAAAGGGAAATTTTTACATTCTTTGAGCCAGTGATTCAATAATTCAAGTACCTTTTAATGGAACAATCCAAATGAAATTTGCTGTAGATACAGTGCTACATACGATATGACCTTTTACTGAAGCAGCTGGGAAGGAGAAAATCCAAATTGCAAAAGAAGCACACACACACACACACACACACACACACACACACACACACACACACACACGAAAGTGAGGGCCATTAATTAAAAACAAATCATAAAACACAGAGGAAGCTGATTAACAGAAGTTTGTAAGTGGACTGTTTCTCTCCTTCCTCTGTATATTCTTGAGGGCTTTAGCACATTATTTACATCTTTCCATCCACTTCCTGGAACCAAAATCTCAGGATTGTGCCAAGCCCTTGAAACATGGTGGACAATAAAAATAGATAATTTTGAGTGTGTTACTTGATTTTGCACAACAGCGCTCTATTCACTCACATATATTCATTCACTCACCCATTTATAAACTTATTTGTTTCCTTCTTTTTCAGTTTATTCTGGTTAGACACTAATCTACGGACCAAAGGTAAAACAATGGGAACATTTAAGTCCTTCTCCATCTCATGCTTTTCTCTTGATTGCTTTTGTTATCTCTGCTTGCAAGGAGACTGTGAAGAAATTGCCAGGTGGAAATTGCCAGGCCTAGGGAATCAATATGCTTTGTTATCATTAATTCCCATCTATGGGGCTGCTGTTGCCCAGGATACCAAGCCCTTTAACTTCCTGAGACAGTCCTAGAGAGGATAATTAGTTTACAACTGGCTGTAATTAGGAGCAAAAGACAAGAAAGAAACTCTTAAGAATCCTGACAAAAAGCCTATACTAAGGTGAAGATGCCTGCTGGAGCCAACTTCAGTGTTTCAGCTGAAATTAGACATCTAAAATTTTGGAAAGTGTCAGGAGTGCCAAGTAAAGGCATGATTATTGGAGGTTAAAGAAGCCCAGAAATTCCCCTATCCAGCAGCTGTGGCATGTAGGAAATGTGATGACCTCAGGAGGTTGTGCCATAACTGGACAGTGTCAAGAGATTCACATCCTTGTCTTCATAATGGCCAAGAAAAATTTTCAGGAGGAACTAAAAACAGAAAATACAAACAGCATTCAGCTTATTCAGAGCAACATATCAATGGTCACTGTTAGTGTTTGAGTACAGAATGTCCCCCACAATGCAAAGTTTCAGAGATGAAATAATTGGATCAGGACTCTAATCTCATTGATGGACAAATCAATTGATGGATTAATAATCCAAATGGATTTACTGGGTGGTAGGATAGGCAGGTAAGGAATGGCTGAAGGAGATGGTGTATGACAGGGTGTGGCCTTCAACTACATCTTGTTCTTGTTGCTTCCTGTGTGTGTCTCTCTCTTCTTCTGGCTTCTGAGAGCTAAGCAGCTTTATTCTTCCAAACTCTACCACCATGATGTTTCTTCCTTGGAGCTGGCCACCCAGAGACAAAACTTCTGAAACTGTGACTTTCCTCCTCTAAGTTGTTTTTGTCAAGTACTTTGGTCACAGAAAATGGAAAACTGACTAATACAGTTACCAATACTTTATTATTTATCATGTGCTCAGCATTTCACATTTCATTGATCTCCACAGAAACAGTGAAGAGTGGTTGTTACATACAGATCATGGAGGTTAAGAAAGATCAAGGACAGAGGGAGATGACATTTGTTCCAAGTCCTGTCCTCATGAACAAACAAGCACAGGCCTTCATAAACAGAGCTTTAGGCCCCAAGTCCCCTCTTCCACCTGTTTGTGTCCCCCAGCCTATATTTAATTCTGATTTCTAACATACTCTCTGAAGGAATAAGCTAAATTAATAGTGACTATCTCCTTTTACTTAATCTGGCTTCTTTTCCAGAAACATAGAAACCCAGCAAAGAATGAAAATGCATGTCCAGAGAGAAGATTCAACCAATTTAAGATGAGATTCTCATAAAGTCCAGTAGTATTAAAAAAAGTCTCACTCAAAGCCTCATTTCTCCCACTACATACAGGTAGATACCTAGAAGTTAACATACCCATCATAACTCCCTTCCCTCAACACCAAATATAAAAGACCGCCTTCCCCCACTCCTTGGCTCATTTTTACCTCTCAACTTTTTCTTCCTGGTATTCTATTGTTTATTTTATTCTCATTGCTCAACATTCTGACTGTACTGTGGGTTGCAAGGGATCAGGACATTGAAACTGTTTTTCTTACTACCCCATCCCAAACACCCACAGTGCCTGGATCATAGAAGCAATTCAGTCATATATTTGAAAAAAATTGAGCAAATGAATGAAGGAAGGGTGGATGCTTATCTTATAAATGGGGCACCTGAATCCCATCAAGTAATTTGTACATTATATTATTGGTAAAGATTATATCTGTTAGCGAGTAACTCACGGAAGGACCAGCGGGGAGTTGCGAACAAAATTTATTTCAGATTCGAATCTGGGCCCCCACCATGCCCCAAACAACAGTGGGACCGGCAGAGACCCCGAAACTAGTGATCATTAACATTATATACACAAAAGGGGGGTGGATTCGTGATCTTTACATTGATTGGCTAGTGCACAGTGGCAAGTCCCCTTTTGCGGTTCAGAGATTTGAAACAAACGATTCTAGGATACAGGCTTGGGCAGGAGTTCAAGAGGGGCATTGTGACCCAGCTAGTCCTTTGTTTACTGGCTTAGTCATTTACAGGTGGGGTGGTACTTTTCCACCTAGAACATTACATAGCTGCTTTTACAAAATGGCCTTACTTATGCTAACCCACCAAAACCCCCCATAACACTCCCCACTAGTCTCAGCTGAGAATCAAACCCTTGACTCACCATCCTCATCGTCCTCCTCCTCTAGGCATAAATTATCATACCCTGCCATTTGCAATAGGAGGATCTTTAAGTCCTGGGTTTTCTCCACCACCATGGAGGCAAGAGACCTAAAGATGCATGGTCCTACAGTTAGGAGGAGGGCCAGGATCAACAATGGTCCAGCCGCCGCGCTGACCAGGGTGGTGAGCCATGGGGACCAGGAGAACAGGGACTGATACCAATTTTCAGAATCTTGTTGTTTCTTTTCTCTGTCTTTGAGGCTATTTTTTACTAGGGCTAGGCTCTTTCTGATGACACCGGATTTGTTTGCGTAGAAGCAGCAGGTTTTTCCTAAGGCTGTGCATAACCCCCCTTGTTTCATGAACAGGAGGTCCAATCCTCTTCTGTTCTGTAACACTACCTCTGTAAGAGAGTTTACCTGTTCCTCCAGGTGCGACATGGAGCTTTTTAAACGCCCTAGATCCTCATCTACCTGCTTACTCAGGTCTTTATAGTTTTTATATCCCAGCCCTAAAGCGGCCATGCTTATGGCTACTGACCCCGCTACTCCGGCTTTTACAAACATGGGTACAAGTATTGGCGCTGCTCTCTTAACTCTGGATCTAAGTTTTACCTCTAAATGTTTTCTCCCTTTTTCTCCACTATAGAGGTAGACCTGAGGAAGGACATGGACAAGCACGCAGAGGGTCGGTGTGGCTTGCAGGAGCTCTGAAGGCAGGCATTTAATATACTCTTTTGGAAGAGGAGAAATTTGCCCTTATTGCCTCGGAGCAGACAGACTTATAGGGGGATGCCTGTAGGTCGTAAGAAGATGATAGGAGGCATGGCCCGCGTCCCTGGAGGTCTCCTATTGTTAGCCGGGGCAGGTTTCAGTCACAATTGTCCTCATCTGATCTTGCAACAACAGACTGATTTGCTACTATTCCTACATAATAGGGGGGTCTGGGATTTAGGCATAACCAACAATCATTTCCCAATTTAGGGTCCAAGCTATTAACCATTTGGTGGAATGTTTGTAACATTCTGAAAGAAGATAGGCCTTGGCCTGAGGTGTCGGGACCGATTGTTGGGGTGTGGGAGAGCCTCTGGGGATCGAGTGTAGGGCTTTTAATTAATCCAGGAGTTTGATTGGGACAAGTCTCTTCTCTGGGTAATGGGAGGGAGAGGTCTGAATTGGGCCCTATGGGCAGGGCCTCTCGAGGGGGCATTCGCTTTTGAATGGTAAACTCATCCCCCGGGTCGGGGCTGGCAACGTATAGCCTTATCCCCCATGTTCTTCCAGTCATCCAACTCCTAGTTTCCACCTCATTTTAGGTGAAAACTTGTATCTCCATTGGGTTACAACTCCCTTTAGAACAAGTCTCTGGGGAGGGGAGCCTTTTAAACCAGATGTGGGGATCCTCATGTTTTCAAGAAGCCTCAGTCTCACACTCCCACTCCCCACAGTGATAACTATACTCCCCCTGGCACTGGGTCCCTCCATTAGCTGGACAGACATAGAATTGAGTTTTCGCCAGCTCTCATTCCAAGGACAATTTACCACAGCCGTAACCCCTCAGCCCCCATAAGCTGAACTGGTTCTCACCAAAGAGCTGGCAGAGATCGAATTTAAAGGTGGGTTGGCCCTTTGTGATGTCCTTTGCCAACACCTTTCCATCCCCAGTCTTTTTAAGTTTCCACTCCCAGTTTTGGGAAGGCCTATAGCCCGTTACCTCCTGGGCGGCCCCCAGCAAAAGGATCAAAGTCATTAGGACTTGTTTCCCTCTGGGGCCTGGTGACGAGTCGCAGGCACGAACTTCAGCTTCAGCGGGTCTCCGGTGGGTTCCAGTCGCCATGACGTCTCGGAGTCCTTTTTCTCGACGGCTTTTGGGTCTGGGGCCCTCTTCAGTCGGGTGTGGTGAATCCAGTGCCACTGCTCTGCCACTCGCACGGCCGTTGGAGTGCTGAGAATCACAGTGTATGGCCCGTCCCACCGAGGTTCCAAGTGATCTGAGTGGAGTTTCTTGATGAAGACTTGCTCCCCCAGTTCAAAGAGCGGCTCGGGTGTGTTCTTTCTAGTCAGGGGCACTTCAGGCTGAAGGCTTTTGACAGCAACCCTTGTAGTCCCACGGACAGCTTGTAGCGCCTGCAAAGACTTAAGCAAAGTTAAGTTTTTAAGTCCTGCCAACTCCTCTTCCCTTATTTGAGGCACCACCGGGGGTGGCCTCCCATGAACAATCTCAACGGGGTAAAGCCAGCATGGTAAGGAGTACACCTGCTTCTCAGTAGGGCAAAGGGGAGTAGATCTACCCAGTCACTGCCAGTTTCTATTTTTAGCTTTGTCAGTGTTTTTTTTAGGGTCCTGTTCATTCTCTCCACTTGCCCTGAACTTTGGGGTCTGTAGGCACAATGGAGTTTCCACTTGATCTTTAAAGCCACTGCTAAATGTTGGGTCACCTGGGCAATAAATGCCGGCCCATTGTCAGACCCCATATAGATAGGTAGCCCAAACCTGGCGATAATTTTATGGACTAATAGTTTTACCACTACCTGGGAAGTCTCTCGCTTGGTTGGAAATGCTTTGACCCAGCCTGAAAAAGTATCCACCAATACTAGCAAGTAACTGTATCCCCCCTTGGCCTTCGGCATTTTAGTGAAATCTATTTTCCAGTGTTCCCCTGGTTCCTTTTTATGCAGCCGGACACCTGGCTCTCGAACTTGGGTAGGGTTTGCATTTACCTGAGCACAAGTTAAACATCGGCTGGCTACCCTTCTGGTTGTCTGGTAGAGGCCGGGGATTAAGTATGTCTTGCGTAGCAACTCAGCTAGCTTGCTAGCTCCCAGGTGGGTGCTCTGGTGGGTTTGGTCCACCACTTCCCTCCCGAGTGCCCTTGGGAGGAGGGTCCGGCCATCAGGGAGGGTAATCCACCCCTCAGAATTTATTGTCCCTTTCAGTCTTTTTTCCAAAGTGGCCTCTTCCTTCGAATAAGTAGGCTTGACACCAAACTCAGGGCCGTCAGTCAGGAGGAGCTGCTGAGTAGCTGTCCCCACTAGTCTCATGGCAGCTTCCTTAGCCACTTGGTCAGCGAGCCTGTTTTTCTTGGAAATCTCTGAGTCATCCGTCTGGTGACTTTTACAGTGGATCACCACCACCTTCCGGGGTCCCCATATGGCTGCTAGGAGAGCCAAGATCTCTGTTGAATTTTTGATTTGTTTTTCCCCTGCTGTCAATAGTCCCCTTTCCTTATACAGGGCCCCATGGACGTGGACGGTCGCGAATGCGTACCTGCTGTCAGTGAAGATGTTGACGGCTTTTCCCCTTCCCCACTTTAATGCCTCAGTAAAGGCAATCAGTTCTGCTCGCTGCGCCGATGTTCCCATGGGGAGGGGTTTAGCCCAGATAACCTTGGAGGAGGTGACCACTGTTGTCCCAGCATACCTGATGCCTTTTTTTTTAACAAAACTGCTTCCATCTGTATACAAAGTCTCATCTGCAGCCCTTAATGGGGTGTCAGCCAAATCTGGTCTCAGGCTCGTGAGAGTTTCCAAGATCTTGATGTAATTATGTAGTGGGGGCCCTGTAGGGTTTTCTGCTGGAGCAGGCAGGAGGGTGGCGGGGTTTAGGGCAGAAGTTTGCCTGAAGGTAATTTGAGGGGGGTCCAGTAGTAAGACCTGGTAGTAAGTAATCCGAGCGCTTGTCATCTACCTTTCCGGGGGTGCTCGGAGTAAACCAGCCAAGTTGTGGGTGGATATTACTTCCAGTTTTTGACCAAATGTGAGTTTGTTAGCCTCCTTGGTCAGGATAGCAGCGGCAGCTATCGTGCGGAGGCACCCGGGCCAGCCCGAGGCTACTGGGTCCAGTTTTTTTGAGAGGTATGTGACAGGTCGTTTCCATGGCCCCAAGGTCTGGTTTAACACCCCTTTAGCCACCCCCTTTGCCTCTGCTACATATAGTTGGAAAGGCTTGTCCAGATTGGGGATTGACACGGCAGGGGCACTCACCAAAGCGTCTTTTAGGGTCAGGAAGGCTTCTTCTTCCCTCTTGGTCCAATTTAAAGGGGTGTCTCCTCCTGCTGTAGCCTCGTGCAGGGGCTTGGCGATCTCAGCGAAGCCGGGGATCCACAACCTGCAGTAGCCCACCGCCCCCAAAAACTCCCGTACCTGTTTTTTGGTCTTGGGCTCAGGGATGTGTAGGATGGCCTGGATCCTGTCCTCGGACAACATTCTCTTCCCTCCGGACAGCTTGTAGCCCAGATAGGTCACCTCCTGGGTGCAAAGCTGTGCCTTTTTAGCAGATACGCGATACCCGAGAGCCTCAAGCGACTGCAACAGGTCCCTGGTGGCTGGTACACACCCATCCCGGGTGGTCGAGGCCACTAGGAGGTCATCCACATACTGGAGGAGTGTAATGTCCAAGTGGGCTGCTCGGTAGCCCTGTAGGTCCTGGCTAAGCGCCTCATTGAACAGTGTCGGGGAGTTTTTGAACCCTTGTGGCAGTCGAGTCCATGTAAGCTGGGCCGATTCTCCCCCCTCTGGGTCCGCCCACTCAAAAGCAAAGATGGGCTGACGTTAGGGGGCCAGCTGGAGGCTGAAGTAAGCATCCTTGAGATCGAGGACACTGTACCAGGTGCAGTCAGGGGGCAGCAGGCTAAGGAGGGTATAGGGATTTGCGACCGTGGGGTGAATGGTTTCTGTCCCCTTGTTCACCTCTCTTAAGTCCTGCACCGGCCTGAAGTCCCCCGTCCCGTGCTTCCTGACAGGGAGGAGGGGTGTGTTCCAGGCTGACTTGTAGGGAACCAGGATCCCCGCAGCCCTTAGCCGGTCAATGTGAACTTTAATCCCCCTCTGGGCTTCTCTTTACATCGGATATTGTTTAACTCGGATGGGCACTGCTGAGCTCTTTAGCTGAACCACTATAGGAGCTTTATGTCAGGCTAGCCCTGGGGGGTTCATCTCTGCCCAGACCCCTGGGATCTCTTGTGCCCAGGCCACTAGGGGCCCTTGTTCTGACTGGGACTCGACCTCAAAGAGGCGATACTCTTCATCCGCAGGAAGGGTTAACAGAATCTTTCCTTTCATTTCTATGTCCGTTTTCCCAGTCTCTGAGAACGTGATGACAGCCTTTAATTTGTGCAGCAAGTCCCGGCCCAGCAAAGGTTCTGGGCATTCATGTATAACCAAAAAGGAATGGGTAACGGTCCCTTTGCCTAAGTCTGCAATTCGGCCCAGTGACCTAGGGTAGCTCTTTGGCTTTCCTGTCACCCCCACAATCCAGGTTTTGTCCCTGGTCAATGGGCCCACAGGATGTTTCACTACGGAAAAACTGGCCCCGGGGTCCACAAGAAAGTCTATGACTTCATCCCCTACTGAGAGTTTTACCCTGGGCTCCCAGGGGTGTTGGGAGCCCTGAGTTTCCTAATCCATTTTAACAAGCACTGGGGCCCCTCGGTGCTCTGCCTCCTCTTTCTTCCGCTTGGGGCATTCCCGCTTCCAGTGTCCTGTCTGTTTACAATAGGCACATTGGTCCTTCCCGAGGCTTCCACCCCTGCCCTTGTTCCTGTCGACCCTCCGTTCTCTCCCCCAGGGTCCTTCCTTTCCTTCCCTGGCCAAGAGAATCCTTGTCACCTTTTTGTTTAACT
>PVLC010034390.1:0-16920 GCA_004027655.1 Graphiurus murinus
GTGGCTTTTCCTCCTCCAAGCTCTGTCCCAGAGCCCTTGCTGCCTTGGAGCTGGCCCATCATGGACTGACCTCTGAAACTGTGAGCCCCAAATAAACCTTTCCTCCTCTCTGTTGTGCTTGTCAGATATTTGGGTCACAGCAGCAGAAAAGCTGGCTAAAACAAAAGACAAATAAAATGGGGGCCCTTCCCTCCACTCCGTTCCCAAGTGTGGTCCACAGTAGGAGCCAGAAGGAGACTTTCACATCCCTAAATATCACAGTTAGGTGTGATATTAGTAGGCATCCAGGACCCTCTGTGCCTAAGTAAGGAAACTGTGGCCCAGTGAGGGAAACAAAGTCACAGTGTCAGAAGAGTCCACGATTTTTAACCCTGATTTAGGCCAAGATGAGTCAGGATCAGACTCAAAAGGGAAAAAGTTGAAAACCAACCAGCAAACCTAACAATCTGGAAATGCCATTTCTCCCCATTGCTGTATTAATGGCCCTTAACCTGGGGTTCCTGACCCCTGGAAGCAAAGGCATAGACATATATATTTTTTCTCACATTCCCTAAAATGTTAAGAACCACAGAGTGGTCTGCATCCTTGTGGTCTTCTAGAAACTTATAAAGAATCTCCAATACAGTGACCTTCCTGAATGTTTGCCTGGCGCTCCAGCACCTAACCAGACACGAGATCACCACATGACCTTGAACAGGGCCCCGGCACTTCTGAGCCTCACTTTCCTCAGCCTAAAAAATGCAGTTGATAGATAGTTCTGAGCCTCCTGTTTAAAGCACGTGCTGGGGCTAGAACAAGGAAATGGAATCAGGTGGCCCCAGGAGCCCGTGATCCCAGCTCCTCCCATATCTCTGATTCAGACTCCCTGTGTTGGCGACACGGGGAGAAGGGAAGGGAGAGGAATGGTGGAGTCTCTCCCAGGAATTCACAAGCTCAATGAGCTCTCCAGAGGCACCTGCTCCCTGGGAAACAGGATGAGCCACATTCTGTATTTTTCAGCTTTATCGGACCCACTGTCCTATAATATGCAGAAGAGTGAATCAGAGGAGTCTGAGAACTTTTATGATCTGAACAAAGGAGATTGTTATTTGATGGGAATGGGGGAAAAAAACAACAATGTCCTACACACACCTGAGTCTTTTCTGCTGACCCTGTCTAATTATGCCCTGGCTCCCAATAATGACAGCTCCAGAAGTCTAAAATCTGAAATCTCAGATGGCACTGAATCAGATTATCCCCAATCTTGCTGGAGGGCTGGAGATCATCAGAGAAACTACTTACTCACCTTATCTTAAGATTTGGGGTAGGAGGATCTCCCCCAAAGCTATCCAAGCCACAGCACCAAATACTAGGCCAGTAAGGCTTATTCTTAAGGGACTCAGACACCTAAATACTCCCACTCTGTACCTAGGAAAAGCCACCTGGCTGGGCCACTGCCACATGCAGAGGACAGAAGACATATATACCCAGAATATATATGGGTATATTATAACCCATATAACAAAAAGGAAGTAACACATACACACATAGTCACACACTTACAGAGTTACGTAGATACCTGAGTTTACCATTCATGATCACATTTATAGGGTCACAATGTCAGAGCTAGCATGGGTCCTTCTGAAAGTCTAGGTTGCTTATGTTTTGGGGGGGGGTTTTGTTTGTTTGTTTGTTTGTTTTGTTTTATGTGTGCATGGTACTGGGTATTGAACCCAGGGGCATTCTACCTCTGAGCCACATCCCCAGCTCTATTTATTTTTTATTTTGAAACAGGGCCTTGCTAAGTTCCTAAGGTTCTCACTAAGTTGCTGAGTCTGTCCTCAAATTTACAATCCTCCTGTCTCGTCCTCCCAAGTACTGGGATTTTAGGCATGCGCCACCATACATGCCTTTTTTTTTTTTTTTTTTTTTTTGGTGCTGGAGATGAACCCCGGGGGTATTCTACCTCTGAGCTACATCCCCTGCCTTATTTATTTATTTATTTATTTATTTATTTATTTATTTATTTATTTATTTATTTATTTATTTAGAAACAGGGTCTTGCTAAATTGCTAAGGACCTAACTAAGTAACTAATGATGGCCTCAAACCTACAATCCTCCTGTCTCAGCCTCTGAAGTGCTGGGCCCAGCTGTAACTTGTCTATTTTAATGATGATGGACCTGAAGCCAGAGAGGGTCTGGGGTTGGTCTGAGATCATATACACCTTGTTAGGGACAGAATGAGGTACTCCAAACCCCTCTGCAGTACATTGTCTATTCATCAGTGAGTAGAAAGGTACAAGTCAAAGACCAAATGTCAGAGCCACAGAGTAAGGATATAGAACAAAAAGAAGTGGGAAAATCAAGGGAGGCTTACTGGAGGAGGTGAGTCCTGAATCGATTTAGACTGTACTATCATTCTGTAAGTAGCTGGATGGCCTTAAGTGTTAGTGTATACATTCTCTAACCAATTCCTCACAAGAAATTTGTGTAATATTTCACCTCAAAAGGAGGAAATTGACATTATGAGAAGCTGTCACATTTCCAATGTTGTACATATTCTCTGTGTTAGACCCAGACCTGAACCCTGGGTTCAGCTCTTTTCCCACAGATCTCAATATCTCCTTTACCAAAAGCTTGTCTTTGATTGAGGCTGCTGATATGACAAGTAGAAATCTCCTTAAATGAGGGAGCACGAAGATGAGATTTCACTTCCGAAGACGTCCCTCCTACAGAGTTCCCAAGAGCTGCAGGCATTGAGCAGGTATGTTTCATACTGCAGCTACCGTGAGTTACCACAAATTGAGTGACTCGAAACAATGAAAATGTGCTCTGTTAGAAGTCTGACATGGGACGCTTGTAATCCCAGCATTCGGGAGGCTGAGACCGGAGGATCCGGGTTCATGGCCAGCCTCAGCTACCTAGTGAGGCCCTCCGCAACTTAGTGAGACCGGGTTTCGAAATAAAGAGTAAAAAATAGGGCTGGGGGTGTAGCTCGAAGGTAGAACACCTCTGAGTTCAATCCCCAGGACCGCAAAAAAAAAAGAAGTCTGACATGGGAGCCGGGCATGGTGGCGCACACTTGTAATCCCAGCATTCAGGAGGCTGAGACCGGAGGATCCGGGTTCGAGGCCAGCCTCAGCTACCTAGTAAGGCACTCTGCAACTTAGTGAGACCCAGTTTCAAAATAAAGAATTAAAAATAGGGTTGGGGGTATAGCTCGGAGGTAGAATGCCCCTGAGTTCAATCCCCAATACCGCAAAAAAAAAAAAAAGAAGTCTGACATGGGTCTCACTGGATTAAAATCAAAGTGCCAGCAGGACTATATTTCTTTCTGGAAGCTCCATGGGAGAACTCCGTGACTTTTCCAGCTTCTAGAGGCCTCCCTCACTCTTGGCTCAGGAGTGAGCTTCATTCCCTCTTCCATCTTCAAAGCCAGAAATGGCCAGTCAAGTCTTGCACGTGAGACACTGACTCTTCTAACCCATTTTTCCACTTTTAAGGATCCTGTGACTACACTAACTCTACCTGGCTGATCCAGGGTAACCTCCCTATGCTAAGATCATCTGCTGAGCAACTTGGATTCCCTCTACTACCTTGATTCTCTCTTGCTAAGTGACCTATCACATGCACAAATTCTAGGGATTAGGTTGTGGGTATCTTTGGAGGGCCATTATTCTGATTATTCTGACTCCCACAGGACTTTGGGGCCAATTTCAAGAATGTTCCACCATCATTAATCCATTTAATGACAGGCAAGGAGGTCTCTCCAAGATGTCACACTCTAGGATCAATGTAACTGGGTTCACACACACCTCAGCACCATGAAAACATGACCTGGCCTCCCCATTGTTCTGTATGTCACTATTTAGTCTCCTTGTCCTTGGGCTCTACCAAAGCCACAGAAATGTAACTGGCACAAGCAAGATCATCTATCTCATGCATCCTGCTTCATGATGCAGGTCTCGTCCTCCAATCCCTCACCTACCCCTTTCCTAAGTCAACCTCAGATTCTCCTTTCATCTCACCTGGATCTCTGGATTTCAACAGCCTCATGACAAGGATTCCTTCTCTAGGACTGTCTGGAATGCCCTCACCCACCCTCCTTGCCTGAGGAATTCCTACTGTCCAGTAAGACAGGGAACACATCTCCTCCCTGGAGCCTTCCATGACCTTCCACCTGAGATCAAGTGGCCGTCTCCTCCTGCTCATCTTCTCCATGGTCCTGTAAGAGCAGGGCCATGGAGGACAAATGAATAAACTCAGTGGCGGAGAAGTCCTCACCTCGTAGAACACGAGAGTAGCTTTGTGTCCTAAACCCCAGGCCTTGGGGAAGAAAGGAGACGAGGGAGGAAAGGAATGGAAGGAGGAGACACAAAAAGAAGAAAAGAAGTAAATGGAGGAGGAGAGCTTCCCTGCCCTACACCTAATCACCCAGTTCCCAGATTCCCCAAATGACCTTGTCCCATTACGTACACCCTCCCCACCTGGGCATCTGTCTCCTACCATAATGCCTAGGAAGCCCATACCGGTGCTTCATGTGCCCTCCTTGCACCTGTCTTACAGGCCAAAAATACCACCCATCTCCCCCAGCTCACCTTTTAAAAGCTTTTCAGGTATCACGCATTCAACATTTGAAGACATACCTAATTAGAGCCAATACTTCTCTTAGAAAATGATCTAGACCTAAAGCCCTTCAACTTAAGTTAAAGGAAACATCAACATTTTTAAAGTTCCTAGAATTTTATTAGCTTTAACAAACAAACAAGGTCACTGCTTGATGGACAAGGAGCTTCTTTCCTAATTGATTTTATTTTCATTTTTAATTAAATGTGATCTTCCTCAATGTCTCAGCAGCTCCCATATCCTTTCCTCCTTCTTTCATGCATTTGCCCCATTAATAATCACTTCTTTCCCATCATCCTCCACTTTCTATACTTATGGCATAGCCTCTGCCCTAGGAACTTACAACCCAGGAGAATAATAGGATTTTGCACATAAATAACTGGGATTCCTAATAGCAGTAGTTAATGGCATATAAATAGCACCAACAATAGATGCTGTGGGAGTTCATAAGCAGGTGAATTCATCTCTAGTTTACAGTCCTGGGAGGGGATTTTAGGAGGGGCATACTGGAGGGGAGCTGGAAGGATGCTCAGAGTTTCAGTAGCACCGAGAAGAGGGCACGTCAGGTAAAAGTGACGGTCCAAACCAAGACCGAGAGGTCGACAGAACTGGGTGTGTTTGCTTTGAAACTTTTCCTTTCATCCCCTGGCTTTTATGGACCTGAGTTCCAAGAAAAAGTTTTTTCAGAAAGCAAAGAGACAGGCTAACCTTGTTCCAACCTGTCTTCTTGGTCACTATGAAAACTCTGTGAGTAATTGCACTTTCAGAGGTTGTTAAAAATCAAGGTTGAAAAGACGAAGGCAACCATCTCCCTCCTCTCTCTTCCCTGGCACCCCACTTCTCAACCCAAGAGCAACAAATGACTCCAGTTCCTGTCGAGACCTTCATGTAGGAAAACCACTCTGTCCAGAGTCTGTCCACTTGGAACCACAGGACAAGCCATCTTCCTTGGATCTGAAAGTGGGACTTTCCAGGCTTCAGGAAGAGGCAACCCAGCTGGATGTGGTGGCACACATCTGTAATCCTGGTATTCAGGAGGCTGAGACAGGAGGAACACAGGTTCGAGGCCAACCTCCACAGCTCAGCAAGGCCCTCAGAAACTTAGTGAGACCCTGTTTCAAAATAAAAAGTAAAATAGGGCTAGGGGTGTAACTCAGAGTTAGAGTGCCACTGGATTCAATCCCCAGTACAAGGAAAGGAAGGGAAGGGGAAAAGAGGGAGGGAGGGAGGAAAGAAGGAAGAAGAAGGAGGAGGAAAGAAAGAGAGAGAGAGAGAGAGAAACATCCTGTGGAAACATCTGAAACAGCCCATACAAGCCCCTGACACGGGGAGACCCCAGGCCCAAAGCATGAAGTCTCCCACCTGTGCAGATGAGATGAGCAAGGTGGATCTTATCTCTCACCGCATCCTGAACCAGTTTGGGCAGACAAGGCACCTCAACCCTGGTTTAACAGACTGAGATAACATTTTATGAACATTCCTTTCCTGCTGCCTCTGATGAAAGAGATCTGACAGGAGCCCCTCCCTGCTGAGGTCTGGTGAGGACCCAGAGGCCAAAATGCAGGCTGATTAACAGGCATCCCAAGCAGTGACTCAAACCGTTGGTGACTTCAGAGGAAGCTCGTTACGGTGACTCCACAATTAGGGCCTCAGCCCACGTGGCTGTCAGTCCTGCAGGAAGCCAGTCCAAGGGGTATAAAAGTCCTCACCTGCTGGCTCTGCAACCCAGGTCTTTGGCTGAATCTTGCTGCAGGTCAGGTAAGTGTGCGCATCTGTCCCTCTCTCCCTACTCCCCCGGCTGCTGCATCTCTGGGAGGCCTCTGCTCTGCTTCTCCCTCACACCAAAAAAAGGCTATTGATTTTTTTTAAGTGATTTGGCATTTCTTAGGTCTCTCAAACTATCTTGTGTGTTCAGTTTCGTCTCTTGCGCCTGACTTTCAAAAGACTTAGTCAGTTAAAAGAGAAAGAGAAGGTCTATGGTAAGACTGGAGTTTGGAGCTTTTATTATCCAGACAAAAGTGGTGAGATGAGACAGGAGGGTCGCAGGTTCAAGGTCAGCCTCCGCAACTTAGTGAGACTCTCAGCAACTTAGTGAGCCCCTGTTTCAAAATTTAAAAAAAAAAACAGGATTGGAGGTGTATCTCAGAGGTAGAATGCCTCTGGGTTCATTCTCCAGTAGCATAAAAGAAAAAGAAAAATCCCACCTGAGATGGGTGTCAGAGGGGACTGATGCAGGACTAGAAAGAGAAAGGCTAAAAAGTAACAGGAAAACAAGCTCTTGGGATTGGTGACCATTTACTCCTCCTTCCCCTGTCTCTCACCTCTTGGCATCCCAGTTCCCAGCCTTGGACTTTAATGGAGGTCATTTCAAAGCCCATGTTTGTTTCAGGTTCTGCAAATCACCCTAAGATGTCCTTCAATGAACAGCAGTGCAAGCAGCCATGCGTGCCTCCTCCGTGTCTTCAAAAGACCCAGGAGCCGTGCCAGGCCCAGGCTAAGGAGGTGTGCCTGTCCCCGTGCCAGGACCCCTGCCAGGAGAAACAGCCACAGCAAGCTCAGGAGGTGTGTGTCCCTCAGTGCCAGGAGTCAAGCCAAGAAAAGTGTTCTCAGCAAGGCCAAGACCCATGCGCACCTCCATGCCAAGACCAATGCCTGCCCCAGTGTGTGGAGCCATGCCAAGAGCCAGCCCAGACCAAGTGCGTGGAGGTTTGCCCATCAAAAGCCCAGGAGAAGTGCTCACCCCCTGGCAAGGGAAAGTAGCTGCTCATCTGTGGTCAAGAAGATGGCCAACAGATGAAAAGCCAACCCCAGCCCCTGCTCCGGTGACCCTCTCCTGTGGGTATCTCTGTGTACAGTATGCCTTCTTGCCTCCTGACCTCCTCAGGACTTGGTCCCTGTCTCTGAAGACAGTTCTGTCTTTCATCAACCTCTGTGAATAGTACTATTCTCAGCAGTCTGGTGCAAGGTCTCAAATGTAGGAATGGTGTGGCTATCAAGGGAGACCACTGTGCTGATAACCACTCGCACAGCTCCCTCGAGGCAGAAATTCACCTGGCCCTGGGTGTGTGACAACCAAGGATGCCTTCATTCATCTCCCAGAGTGCCTGGCTCTCAATCAAGCCGCAAAACACTCTGAACCTGATGGACTTTGGTATTTAACATTGCCACCACGACTGTGGGTCTTAGGAAGAAGAGGTTAGCGGTGGTGCAAAGATTAAAAAGTGGGTAATTTTGTCTCTGCATCCTAACAGCAAATCATTGGGCATCAGGATGTTGGGTGTGCTTTTGAAAAATGAAATCAATTCGTGTAAGTGATTGAATCCAAAGAGCCAATGCGGAAATGCAAGATGGGAGGTTGGGGTCCTTGTCAGTCTTTGTGTTTCATCGCTGGTCTGCTTGGGGCCCTTAATGTCCACCATGTACACTGTGTCTCTGTGATGCCAGCTGGTCTGCTCTCCGGCTCCCTCACCTTCTTGTCCCCGGTGAAGGTTGAATATATAATAAAGCTGATCTAAGGCAAATATCCGCTAATCCTTGACCCGTGTTCTTTCCTTCCCACCACCCACCCACCTGCTGTCCCTGGTTACTTTCTGCACTGGGGAGGAGATCTGGAGTAGGAATGAAAGGCAGACATCCCAGGTGCAGAGAAGAACAGCTGTGGCCCTTCAGCCACGCTGGAGCACCCAACTCACAACCCCTCCTGGGCTCATCTGTGCTCTCATGTGTCACTTACACGAGAAATGCAGCGAGAGGTGGGGACAGGCCCACACGCAGCACTGCAGGTGCACTGCACGGTTCTTTCCACTGCGGTATATTTCCTCTCTGATTCTGGCTTCCCCAAGGGAAGGGCTGAAATGAGAGAAGGGAAGTCATGGGAAAGAGGCATAGCACCATGTAGGAAGGAAAACCTAAACAGGCCCCAAGATGAATGCCGACTCCAGGACCACATGGCTCGCCCAGCTGTTGGGCCAGGCTCCAGGGAAGCAGGAGCCCAGCAAGCTGGCTGTCCCCTGCCACCCTCCACCTGTGCAGGAAGTGCAGGCTGTGGACGAGGTAGGTCATGGTGAAAGGCAGAGGAGGTGCAGGCCTGACATGAGAGAGCCAAGAGCTGTGTCCCCGGCAGTGACCTGAAGTCCTCCCTGGGCCCAGAGAAAACCATGTCAAGGGCCCGTCCCTTGAAGGGTGAGGGGCTTCTTATCAGTTCCCCAGTGCCCCTCCTTCTTCAGTCCATGGGAGAAGGAGGAGGAGGGCCAGGACAGCCTCTCCCTGAAGGCCATGTAGAGACTGTGTCTCGGCTGTCTGGCTGAGCTGAGGGTCTTCCAGCCCTGGATCACACCGGCCTCTCCATTGTACAGATTGTCCAGGATAAGATGGGACGGTGGCAAATTTGGGGGAAAGGTTTCAAGAGGCAACACAGAGCTGTCACATACTTGCTGAGTCCACAGGTGGCCTGGGTCAGGCCTCAAGCCTGTATGTGCCTAACTAAAGTGCACGTGGCAACCGGGCATGGTGGTACACGCCTGTAATCCAGTACTTGAGAGGCTAGGACAGGAGGATTGCAGGTTCAAGGACAGTCTCCACAATGTAAGGAGACTCTTGGCAACCTAGTGAGACCCTGTTTCAAAACAAAAACTAAAAAGAAGGGTGGTAGTGTATCTTGAAGGTAGAATGCCCCTGGGTTCCATCCCCAATCCCACCTCCCCTCCCCCCCCAAAAAAGGGCATGTGCATCCCAGAAAGAGATTTCCAGAAAGTGTCTTCTCATTGGTTTATTCATCTACCTCATCAGGACTCTGACCACTTACCAAATTTCAGGCACTGTGCCAAGTTCCAGAGAGATGATGATGAGCCAGGCGGCTGACACCCCAGTACAGAGCTGGGAGCTATCTTGTCTGCAGGCCACACTTGCAAAGGGCCCCTTTCCTAAAACCTCCTGGACACCTCTAGTCCCTGAACATTTCCAGATGCCGAGTTACAGTTCTCTTGCTCCCCCTAGCTGGTGAGAGTGGGTTTTCTCATCAGCTTCCCCCTGGTCACAGCCTGGGAGGCCTTCCTTGATATCAGAGACACTGATGATCTGGCTAAGGGAGACTCACAGACACTTCTCTAGCTTGGCTCCAGCCCAAGAAACGTTGTCTTTGCTCTCTGGTGCTAAAGTCGCACACAGATTGGAGTCCAAGATCAAACACCCAGACACTGAAAGAAAATACAGGGCTGGTGAACAAGGAGAGTCCAGCCGTATCAGATGGAGGAGGAGCCCGGTGATTACAGGGGAGGCTTCCGCAGGTGGGCAGGGAACAAGCCTGCAGATGGCAGATAGGAGAACAGACAGAGCAGCCTGCAGCCCATGTCAGCCCCACCTCCTCGCATTCACAGAGCTCTACCCAACCCCTTCCCAGGCTGCTGCTGCTGCTGGGGTCTGGGCCCTAATGACACATAGCCAGGCCACAGCCACTAGCTCAGAAGCCAGGGGGACAGCTGGGACCAAACACATGGCAGTCAGTCTCCCACAACTGCTTGCATCTGTGCTGGAGCCTTCCGGAAAGGGAAAGAGAGGTTGCCCAGGAGATCCCCAGCTGTTAGAAGTTCTGGTCAATGGTTAACTCAGTAAGTGACCAGAGCAGGCCTATGGGCTCCACGTGCTAAGAGGGAAACCGACGGAAGTTCAAGGGAGGGTAGCATGGATTCGCGCTTCACTCAATAGACACCTAAGGGGAGCAGCCTGTACCGCTGTCCAGGCCCGTGATGGGGGGGAAGGGGCACGTGAGGAGAGCGATGGCCTGAAGGACTTTCGTACCAGAGACTGCTGAGATGCATTGAGTCTAGAGAGAATACCCCAGGGCGCACGACTCATGACCAGAAATATCCCAAGAGTTTTTATGAGACCGAGCGCCTGGCCGAGGCCTCCCCCGCCTCACTCTGCCCCGGGAGCCCGCCTCCCCGGCCGGGGATGAGGCCAGGAGGCTGCCGCGCAGGGCCCGGCACAAAGGCTCGTCCCTTGGGGCCTAGAGCCGCCCCCCGAAGCCGAAGCCGAGCCGGCGCCGGGGCCCTCCTCCCCGCAGGCCCCAGGGGCGGCTGCTCCCGGAGGCCCGGGGCTCCCTGGGCTGCGCCCGGACCGGGCAGCTGCGCCATCCCCGCCGCTCTTGGCTGTGGGGGCCCCGCGGAGTATGTCGGAGGAGAACGACATGGAGAAAGCCATTAAGGAAACCTCCATTTTAGAAGAATACAATATTAATTGGACTCAGAAGCTGGGAGCTGGAATTAGTGGTCCAGTTAGAGTCTGTGTGAAGAAATCTACTCAAGAACGGTTTGCATTGAAAATTCTTCTTGATCGTCCAAAAGCTAGAAATGAGGTACGCCTGCACATGATGTGTGCCACACACCCAAATATAGTTCAGATTGTTGAAGTGTTTGCTAACAGTGTACAGTTTCCTCATGAGTCCAGCCCCAGATAGCTCTGGCTCTACAGCACTGTCACTCGCTAAACATCGCACACAGAGACCTCAAGCCTGAAAATCTGCTTTTCAAGGATAACTCTTTGGATGCACCAGTGAAGTTGTGTGACTTCGGATTCGCTAAAATTGACCAAGGTGACTTGATGACACCCCAATTTACTCCTTATTATGTAGCACCTCAGGTACTAGAGGCACAGAGGAGGCATCAGAAGAAGTCTGGCATCATACCTACCTCGCCAACACCCTACACGTACAACAAGAGCTGTGACTTATAGTCCCTAGGGGTGATTATCTATGTGATGCTGTGTGGATACCCTCCTTTTTACTCCAAACGCCACAGCCGGACGATTCCAAAAGATATGCGGAGAAAGATCATGACAGGCAGCTTCGAGTTCCCAGAAGAAGAGTGGAGCCAGATCTCAGAAATGGCCAAAGATGTTGTGAGGAAGCTCCTAAAGGTCAAACCAGAGGAGAGGCTCACCATCCAGGGAGTGTTAGACCACCCCTGGCTCAACTCCACTGAGGCCCTGGATAATGTGCTACCTTCCGCTCAGCTAATGATGGATAAGGCTGTGGTTGCAGGAATCCAACAGGCACACGCGGAGCAGTTGGCAAACATGAGGATCCAGGATCTGAAAGTCAGCCTCAAACCCCTGACCTCGGTGAACAACCCCATTCTGAGGAAGAGGAAGTTGCTTGGCACCAAGCCAAAGGACGGTGTTTATATTCACGACCATGAGAATGGAGCTGAAGATTCAAATGTTGCCTTGGAAAAGCTTCGAGACGTGATTGCTCAAGTGTATTTTCCCCCAGCTGGAGAGAACGAAGACAAGAAGCTGAATGAGGTTGTGCAGGAGGCCTGGAAGTATAACCGGGAATGCAAGCTGCTGAGGGACACGCTGCAGAGCTTCAGCTGGAACGGTCGCGGATTCACAAAGTAGATAGACTAAAATTGGCAGAAATTGTGAAACAAGTGATAGAAGAGCAAACTGCTTCCCACGAATCCCAATGAGGACAGTTTCAACCTTTGTTTTTTAACAGTTTGAAAAATTATTCTTTCATGTATAAAGTAATTTTTATGTAAATTAATAAATCATAATTTCATGTCCGCATTGCTTAAAGTTGCTATAAAGATTTAGGCACAGGATTTACTAACATTATAGTTACTATTTGTTTTAGGAAGAGCTCAATTCCTAGAGACATATTATTTAGAACTGTTTGGTCTTAATTTGTAAGATGATAGATGCTATCGTCAAGCCAGATTGTTTTATTTGTAATAAAGTATACAAAACCACTTGCCAGAGGTAAAGGACCAACTATACTGATCCTTCTGCTTAGTAAACAGTTGAATCAAAAAACAAAAAGAGTTTTTATGAGACAGGGATGAGATTTTTGTGATGAGCCAAAGGACAGAGTTGAAACCCATGGGCAGAAGCTATGAATTTTGGCCTTTCTTATCATGAGACCCGTTTGATGGTGGCAGCAGCTGCCTGTGCACACATTGGTCCCATAAACTGGAGGTAAGTATACAAGGGAGGGGAGACCACCTGGTCTTCCCAACTCCCCTAACGCTGAGATTCATCCAACTCCAACTCTTGGACCCAGCTGGGACCACAGGGCAGGGATCCTCCCACTGAAGAGGAGATGCAGCAGTCCTGACCCCAAGGTCAGGAGAAAGAAAATCCATTGGCCTCTAGAACATTCCTTGAAAACCTTCAGGGGGTCGGACTCCTAGGGACCCACAGAGTGTGTGACCACAGCTCAAAGCTAAAAAATAAGGAGGACAGGCAAACAACAGGAAGTGACTCCTCCCGATCGGGAGTTTTCTCCATATGTTTTGGGGGGCTACAGGTGCATTGTGTTCCTCACTGTCTTCTGACCCCAGCCTTCTCTCTGGGCTCTGTCCTGGCTCTCTCCCCTTTACTCCGAGTTCCCTGTCATCTGGGTCTCTTTTATCTTCTGTGCACAAGTGACCCGCCTGTCTTTCTACCTGGCAACCCACTGTGGCTTCCTTTATGCCTGTACCTTCCTCTCTCCAACCTAGGATTCCCCACTGTGTGTGTCCACTGATCCATGGGTTTCAAACTTACCTCCTCCAGAAAGCCTTCCATGGTGCCAAGTCCATTTCCTGAGTAAACAGCCCGTCCCTGGGGCTCCATACACCTGAACTACTCCTGGGGGTCGGAGTCCCCCTTACAGCCGCCTGTGTATGAGTGACATGTGTCTCCTGTCAGTATGAGGGCCCCCAATGTCAGCTCCTGGGCCTGGCTGCTCTCTCTGCCTCATCTCACAGGGCCAGTCACACTGAGGTTTACGACACCCTCATAGTCACACCCTCTGAGGCAGGAACAAAGGAAATTGCTAGTCTAGGGGGTCACCTGGGAGGCCTCCCTTATGGATAAGGGGACCAACTCATCTTGGTTTGCCTGAGACTGTCCCAATTTTCACACCAAAATTTCTGCATTCTGGGAGCCTACTCAGGACATCTTGGGACAAGGTGAGATGACTGGTGGCCCTAATCAGTACCTGTGTGGTATAAAGGGAAAGTCCCTACCCCCTCCATCCCCACTGCCACCATTAATCTCAGAACACCTGGCCCCACGGGCAGCAGGTCTGGACTCGTCCACTCCTGCCCTTCTCTCTCTCCCACAGACACCTGGCTCACACCTGGCTGGAAGAAGAGGCAGGCCCGGCTGGCAGGGCCTTCTCACCTCAAGCGCCTGTGGCCCCTTTCCCCAGCCAGTCTCATAGCCAACCTGCCCTCCTTCAGAAGCCACTGGGGGGCCCCTTTTCTCTTCCCAACAGCACCCTCTAATGGCCATAGACACACTTGCCCTTCTGCGTCCACACCCAGCCTGATTGGAGTCTGACTCAGACACACACCCGGCTCCTGCCAATGCTAGTCGCTGGCAGAGATGAAGGTTCAGAGATGCAGAGTCTAAGTCTATTAATAGAGTAGGGAGGAAGGCTGCGTGTACAAGACAGAGCTAAGTCAGTCCTTGGGTGGAAGCAATATGTGTGATAGTTCAGACGCAGGCTCAGGAACCCGATTGCAGGGTTCAAATCTAGACTCCACCACGTCCGTCCTTTCCCTAAGAGGTGGCCTGGAAGGCTGAGAGGCTCCTACGTGCCACACTCTGTTCCCAGCACTGGAAATACCGCACCGAACTAGATACACAGAGGTGCTGTCTCCTGTGGCTCATGTGAGCAGGGAGGACAGACAAGAAGGAACTCAATCGATGCATAAATAAGAATATGAAGAAAACAAAACTAGGTGGTGAGAAGACGACTGGAGAGAAATCAAGTAGCAATGTGGTTGACAGGAGAGAGCCAGCCACCTGAGGATCGGGGGCAAGCGTCAGCACAGAGGAAACCAACCACAGGGGAGTCCTGCAGGCCAGCTGAAGTGGACCCTGACCAACTGAGTCCGTCTGAATGAATGTGAGCAGAAGGGCGAGGCTTCCAGGTGCCTCGACCTGTAAGCAGAGACCGAAAGGTGGGGGGCTGCATCCAGAGATGAAGGCTTGGAGGTACATGTCGCTATCTTCAGACTCTGCAAACATTCCCAAGAGCAGCAGTGGCCTTATGCTTAGTGACCCAGAGGCAAGAGCATGGACCAGTGGTTCAGGGCATACAAAAGCAGGTTTCTGCTCCTATCAGGAATAAAACAGCCCAGCAAATAGGGTGGACTGCTCCCACACTAGTGAGCTCTCCATCACTGGAAGTGTACAAGCTGAAGCCAAATGTCTAGCCAGCAAGATTATAGGAAGTTTGGGTTAGATTCTTTTTAAATCTTATAAGCCTTAGCGCTCTTGCACTTGAATTGCTTATGGGTTGCCACAGGCCTTCTCTCTGAACGCAATGAGACAGTGTGGTTGGCCAGGCATTGAAAGGACGCTCAGGTCTAAAGACATCGCAGCAGGGCAAGAGAGTTGAGGAGGGCACAAGCTTCCCCTTAAACCCAGGGCAGATCTGGCAAAGTCTTCATCCACCCTCAATTGGCTCCCACCCCCTCCCCCCTCACAGCACAGAAGATGGAACTTCCTTCCCCTCAGTGGTCTCAGAAAAAGTGCTCTAAGTGATTCAAGAAAACAGCCTACTCTTCCCGAGTCCCAAGTTTTTTTATGTTGCTCAGTCTAGTAATAAAAATATTTCCGCATGACTAAGAAGCATAAAAATATAAAAGGAGGATTGCAGATTCAAGGCCAGCCTCAGCAACTTAGCAGATCCCTCAGCAACTTAGTGAGACCCTGTTTCAAAATAGAAATAAAATAAGGCATGGGGGTGTACTCAGAGGCAGAGTGCCCCTGGGTTCAATCCCCAGTACTACACACACACCAAAAAAAAAAAAAAAAAACCCTCATTGTTCATTTTGGAAATACAAATTAACAACTTCAGTGAACACCAAAACACACCAAGTGGAATGGCTAAGAGAAAAGTGTAGAATGCACACCATTGGGGAGGGTGTGGGAGTGCAAAGTGGCTCAGTCATTTTGGAAAACTCTTGGGCGATAATTACTGCCATTGAGTCCATGTATACCCAGTAACCAAGAGCTCCTTTCCCAGGCAGAGGCCCTGCATGTGGTCACCAAAAGTCAGTATTGGAATGTTTGTACTAGCATTATTCATAATAGCCAAAGATCAGAAGCAAACCAAATGTCCACCAATGAATAAATGGATTGTGGTATATTTCACACAATGGTATTCCATACATTTCTGTACATCAAAAGCTACACACATGGTGTGGATGAATCTCACAAGCATAAATCAAGTTGACAGGGGGTAAAAATAGATTCACCAAAAAAAAAAAGCATTATGATATTGCCATTTGTGGGGGTCAAAGATAAAACATACTGTAGGGCTCCATTTATATCTTTTATATAAGCAGAATAAATTTATGTCATGGACTCAATACAGTGGTGATGCTTGTGTTGGACAGGGAATGGTCATGACTGGGAGGGAGACATCTTTGTCGCTGGTAACCTTCTGTTTCTCGACCTCGGGGCTGCTTATTTCATGGTGTCTGATTGTGAAAATTCATTGAACTGTGTACTTAGGTATGCCCACTTTTCTGAATGTATACTTTAATAAGAAGTTGAAAGTTTTATTGGAAAGTTTTTATTGGAGAGCATCATATAATATATATGTATATACATTATTTAGAAACAATAGATATGCACTAGCACTCTAACATCATATAATTTAGAAAATAAACATAGAGTTATAAAGGTTGAGATAAAAATAGAGAAATTTTCAATTTGTTTTCCTGGTCCGAGTAGATACCTTTACACACTTTCAGTAGACCAGCAGTTCCCTCTGGGGATTTTTTGTTATTGTTTGTGGTAATGGGGATGGAACCCAGGGGCCTTCTACCTCCAAACTACACCCCCAGGCCTATTTTTTATTTTTATTTGGAAACAGGGTTTCCTTAAGTTGCTGAGAACCTCACTAAGTTGCTGAGGCTGGCTTTGAACCTGTGATCCTCCTGTCTCAGCCTCCCAAGTACTGGGTGTACCACCATACCCAGCTCCTTTGGGGATTTTTTATAAAGGAGAACTGGGTTTTTAATGGCTGCACAATCTTGGGCAAATGTCCCAGCCTCAGCTTCAGCATCTGTAAAACTGAACAGACGATCACCCCCACACACCTCCCCTAGACAGCAATCCTCAGGAACAAGTGAGAAGTTTATGAAAGTCTTTAGTAACTACTAAAACACTAGGGGTTAATAAGATTATTACCACTAACAGGGTAATAATGCTCAGGAAGTCAATTCTACAAGAAACAGCTTGAAATTGCACTAGAAGTCATTCAAGTTTTCAGAGAAAATGTTCCCCATCACTAGAGTTGCAATACTTCATGC
>PVLC010034391.1:0-16923 GCA_004027655.1 Graphiurus murinus
GTTGTTAACAACTTGTACTTAACAAAGATGTATGCTATATTGCACCAATTACTACAATAAAAAATTTAAAAGAAAATCTGCTACTTCTCCACACTTTTTAATGTTGATTTTAAATGCAATAAAAGCTAAGTTGCCATTTCTCTGTTTTGTTGTTTTATTGTGTCAATTAGGCATATTTTCTAATATGTGTTTGATTAATTACCAAAACAAGTATTTTAAGCTTATTTTTAGTAATATTAATACTTAAATTTCCAGAGGATAGGCAAAATATAGTTCAATTTATTTGGCACATGATATAGTAATTTCAATGAGTAACATATTAGTTTGTAACTAAAATGTAATGTTTGAAAATATACATCTGACATTAAATTATATGTCATATTTAATGGTTTGTGACAAGTCAGATAACAAAAGATAAACAAGTTCGTATGATGGCTCAATTGAAGTAAATAGATTTGCATGCCTTATATTATGGTCAGCATGCAGAATTTATTGTTTCTATGAGAATTATGTTGAACTATGTAAATATATTGGTTTCTGGTGGGATGAAAATAGGCTTGATGTTAAAATGCAATGAATCTATCCACTACAATATTTTCCTTCCTTTGAAATAGTTAAATCCATGTGTCAGTGATTTGTTGGGTACATCATTATAAAAGTAAGTCTAGGTAAAAAAAAATGTAAAACTGCTTGTTTACTACTTTCCCTGAGGAATACATAGTATCTATTTGGGTATGAAGGTGATATTTTCTTGGTATGTACATGATTTATTTTTTTCTGTCATTAAGGCTATACTACAGGTGAAATTTGCCTTTGGAAATCATAGAAAAATACTCTGAAAAATATATCAAAATTTGGACCTCATGCCCTTTTTACATAATGGTCTTTTACATTAATATTCTTTACTTCTGGTAAATGGTTGAAGTATGCACAATTCTTTTTATTTTTAAATTACTTTATTAGTGCATTACCCTTATATACCACTGTGCAATGAAATAAAAACATGTATGCACACAGCTCTTCGTGCACAAATTATAAAGACAACATTTCAAAGGGTTAAAATAATTCTTCCTCAAATGAAAAAGTCTGTTATCCCTTGAAGAGTTAATGGGAGAATTAAGAATATGCTTGTAGTCTCTTGCATATGACCTGTCACTGTAGAAGAGGGCCATTTGGAAGGGAACAATCAAGTGCATTCTTTCTCCTTTTCTTCACTCATTTTCAATCAAGCAGTGGCAAATAATTGGTTCATTTATTCTGATTACTTTCATCCTGAGTCAGCACAAAGCATTTAAGCCAATAGAAAGTATTTTTAAATCTAATAAATTTTATATGTTATCTTAAAAAGGAAAATTTCTGAAATCTCTGAAACTGTAAGTTTCATAATGAAACAATTATTTTTGAAAATTACAAATAATGTTTGTATTTATAAAGTCCTCCCAATTTTCTTAAACAGCCTATATTTATCCATTTTGATTGCTTCTAGAGGAATTCTAGAGATGAAACTTCCTATGTTCTCAATTCTAAGCCAAAAGGAAACTAGCTTGAAAACTGAATATTGGAAAAAGCAAATTAACATGAAGAAGCCAGCTAACACTAAGTATGTCCTTACCTCTGGCAGATTGTACCAAGATTAATTTACTGAATCTTCACAACAACCCTTTGGCATTGGTCTATGGTTATAATGAGATAAGGAAACAAATACAGAAAGCTTTTTATAGATACATAGAGAAATTGTCACAGAGCTTTAAGTGCCAGAACCTACAATTGTTGGTGCATTATGTGAGAGGTGAAGAGAAAATGCAGATTATACTTTAAATACTAATATTTTTGTTCTCTTCATTGTCTCTGACTCAGTGGTTATAAAATAACAGATTTCCTGAAGTATAGTATTATGTAAATTCTATTTTTCATTTTTCTCATGCATTTATTTTTCCCCAAGAAAAGATTGCTGAAAGATGTTCCCTTCTGATTTACCTATAAGAATCTCAATCTCCTTTAGCTTCATAAATATCTCCAAATGTCCAGTAATGATAATTAGCTGTGTGAATAAGTCCCTTCCAGATTCCAATATATCATAAAAACTCTGTATGGCCACCCAGGCTCTGCTGACTTCTCCCTCTCCAACACCTATTAGAGCCTTCTGCTTGAGACAATCCTCATGACTAGCCCATGCTCAGAGAGAAACAACTACCACAGAGAGGATATGGCCTGAAACCACAACTCAACTAGAAAGACTCTACCCTTTCTGCATATAGCTTCTAGTATTAATACTTCCATTTCCCTGCTGACTTTAAAAAAACAAGATATTTGGGAACTGAGGAAGGGTTAAATGAGAAATGTGTGCATGTATGACTTCATCAGCTTGTACCTAACAAAGATGCATGATTACAATGCATCAATTTTAAAAAAAAGAAAGAAAAAAGTGAAAAAACAGACAAATAGTAGCTATAATATATTTTTTATTAAAAATGCAGGCAAAAGTAAAAATAAAATATTTGGCATTTACCAGCTTCCTAGTTTTTTAAAGAACAATGCCATCATATCGTGAACGATGGAAGTCTACCCCCAAACATACCTGTCTATTAATTTAGAATAATTTGTATGTATATTTATAGCATTATGAATGGAATCACCCCAAGTGGCCATCAACAGATGAGTGGATTATATGTACATATGTGTATATATCATATAATATATTTGATATAAACATGCATTATGCAGGACTACTCCACCATAAAAAATTAAGTCACATTATTTGTAGGAAAGTGGATGGAATTGGATGATATCATGTTAAGTGAAAGAAGTCTTCTCTTAGATGAGAAAACAAAGAAAAAAATTGAATTGAATATAGAAAAGGGACTATTAGGATAGTGGAAGAAGTCTGGGGGTTAGAGGAAGAGAAGAGAGGCAAAAAAAAGGTTAGGAGGATATGATTAAAGCATGATATACGCGCGTATGGAATTGTCACAGTGAAACCATTAATGTGTAAAGTTAATAGGCACTAATAATAAAAATAATCATTTATTGTTATTTTACTTCATGACAGAAAATTCTACCATATTAATGTCTTGTAAGTTTGTATTAGTGATCCTTGCAAAATGTGTCAAAATTTATTATGATTATCTTAGATTTTTTAATATTTATTTTTTCTATTTAAATAAGATACTAAGCCAGGCATGGTGACTCACACTTGTAATCCCAGCATTTGGGAGGCTGAGACAGGAGGATCTGGGTTTGCGGCCAGCCTCAGCAGATTAGTGAGGCCCTATACAATTTCGTGAGACCCTGTTTCAAAATAAAGAATAAAAAAATAGGGCTGGGGCTGTAGCTTGGAGGTAGAATGCCCCCAGGTTCCATCCCCAGTACCGCAAAAAATAAATAAATAAATAAGATACTAAATAATGTACAAATGTCATGCTAAGCTGAATCTTTAAATGAAAGGTGAAAATCATCATGCTGAAAGTTATAATTATTTTTATCAAATCATATTTATTGTCATTAAGTAACAAACACAAATTGTATATTTTTAATAAGTGGACTTAAGAGGCATGGCAAAATACCTTTAAAGAATAATCAACATATGATAATGTAATGAAAATGGTAAGCACTCAAAATAATGCTGTATATTCTACATCATATAGCTCAGGTTAGAAATGCATAAGTTTTATTAAAATACTGAGCATGTGCTTATTCTTTATTCCATTATTTTATGTTCATATTTTTTTTAAAAATGTTTACCCTTGTTCATTTATTTCATTTAGTATACAAAAAAGTGTTACAAATACCATTTTCAATCATACTATTCTTTTTATTATTATACCTACAAGAAGAATAAAACAAGCAATAGTATCTTATTTGTGTGTGTGGTACTGAGAATTAAACCCAGAAAGTTTCTACCACTGAGCTACACTCCAGCCCCTTTTACTTTTTATTTTGAAACAGGATTTTGATTAATTGCTGGGGCTGGCCTGGAATCTGTGATCCTTTTGTCTCAGCCTCCCAAGTACTGGGATTATAGTCATGCACAACAGTGCCTGGCAAGCAATAATACCTTAAGACTTAAAGGGTCACATTTTTAGGCTTGTTTCTCTCCCCTTCTTCCTTGCATAGGAAAATATAAATTTTGTAGACTTAAATAAACCCCCTGTCCCTGGTGAAATGAGTTAAGTTCTCATATTGTCTAATGTCCTGTCTTTATTTTCCTGTTGGCTCAAGAATAAGTGGGTATGAATTATAAGTGGAAAACCAAAAATGTATGTAATGAAAGCTTAGAAAGTTTGGACAGTCTGAAACATGATAATTTTTAATTCTATCGGCAGAAATCAGCAGAAATTCAGTTGTAAACAATATCAAAAAATAATAAAAAGCTTTTATAGTAAAAGTAACATTTCTCTATCAGTAATGAAGCTTGAATTGTAAAAAAAAAAAACTTAAAAATGTTCATGCTAGTATTATACCCTTAGCATTTCCTGCTTGATGGAGTGCCCTGGAACAGGTGGACACCAGAGGGAAGACTGGGACAATTAAATTAAATTGTCCTTGTAAATTAAATTTCCTTGTAATGAAATTAAATTTTCAAGCATTTTAAAGCATACAAACTTAACTCCTGTTTTCCATGTTAATCTATTATAATTTTACCAGCCATAAACTTATGCCATTTTTTAAATACTATATTTTTTCTGGGTGTGGTGGCATATGCTTTTAATCTCATTACTTGGGTGATCCTTAGGAAGATCTCAGGTTTGAGGACTACCTCAGCAAGTAATGAGACTCTCATCAACCCGGTGAGATGCTGTTTCAAAATAAAAATAAAATAGGGTTGGAGGTGTAGCTCAGATTAGAATGCCCCTGGGTTCAATCCCCAGTATGAAATAAATAAATAAATAAATAAATAAATAAATAAATAAATAAATAAATAAATAAATACTGTATTTTTAGTCTTTATAGTTTACTGGGATAAATGTAAGAAAGAGAATTTTGATAAACACATTCAACTAGCAATAATATTCACCCTAAAACAAATTTCTAAAAATAATCATTAGCATACTTGGCTGAACAGTTAAAAAGAGTAAGCTGAGATCCCAAGAGAGCTAACCCTTTATTCACCTACTTCTGTACTTCTTTCTATGTGAACATAATAATAATCTTATTTATTTTAGGTAACCTTCAATTTAAACTGATACAGAGTAAAGAGTGGGAAAAGTTGAAGTGGTTGGTGAAGGCAGGGCAGTGAGAACTCTTCAATTCAAAAGTAGATGAATCTTGTTATGAACTCCCACTAAATTTCCATATGACTTGGGACCTAAAATGTATATTCATAAAATGTTTTAGTATAAGGGAAATAGTAGAAAAAATTGAAAACATTAATTTGCTTTGACTACTTTCAGAAAACTTCAGCAGAGTCATAGAAAGATGAAGAGATAAAGTTCAATAGTGATTGATTTGAAAATAGAAAAAGAATATGTGGTCTTGATAAATTATTTTCTGATTCTCTGGCCATCCTCCAGCAGAGAAAGAGATATTAGTGATCGCTAGTGGTACAAAGGCACCTGAGAGACATTAGGTGCAAAGAAAAGTAAGCTGAGGTGATATGGGTGGAACTCTGACAGCATCTGCTATAACCTATATTATTATGAGTGGGTGTATTTGTCTGTACACACACCTGCAAAAGACTATAGATATCATTATCTTGATATGCAGGGGGTTTGAGGAGGATGCCAGATAATCTCAACATGGTTAGATTGGCTATTAAAAATCAGAAATAGATAAAACACAAAACAAAATGGAAACTTTTAAGATGCACTTGGTAGTGACTACAGTAGTTTCTCAATCATTACTCATTGAATAATTAATAAAGAAATAAATAAGCACTTATTTTATCATCCCAGTTAGTTTTAACTGTACTGGGGTAAGTTAACACCTTTTGGGTGTTGCCTATGGGAATGCATTTTCTGCTCTGACAAATATTTTCACATATTAGGAACTCAGAAACATATACTAAGCCTATTTTTTTATCTTAAATTCTAGTCATCACCTCTCCCTCCAGAGCCAGAGCTGCACTCAATTGTGCTGTAGAGCTTGAATCAAAACTGCCACAAAAGCAGCTTCTTAATGGAAGAAAAAAGCAGGAAAAAAAGAACAAAGTAAAGAAAATTGAAGTGCAGCTGAACAGAACAGAATCCAAAAAGTGGTCCAGGGAGAGCGATGGAGCCTGTGCATGCAGCAACAGTGCACCGCAGAATGATGGCCACCATTGAGCCAGCTGCCCAGAGTGGGGTCTACTAGTGATGAGGCATCTAATGACCTCCTGCATACCCAGCAACCAGATGTGGAGTAAGTGACTCCAGAACTCCATACCCTGATAAAGCAGCATATTCCCGCATGATTGACAGTGACTGGAAAGGCTGGGACAACCAACTTAAGACTGTGGGGACACCCCAGCTCACCTCCAGAGCCAGAGCAGCACTCAATAGTAAGTTAACTTCCCTGCCAGTGGCACCTTTGACAATGAACAGACTCGGTCTCCTGCCCTGCTAGCAATTGGATAGGAGCAGAAGTGCGGGAGGGAACTAGAGCACACAGGGCATAGAGACCTTACAGGCACCCTGAAAAATATCTGGCATTTAGATTGCATTCCTGCCACCAGCAAAGGTAGAGAGATGCAGACAGGATTTGTAGAAAGTGCAGAGCCTCCAGTATACACTGGGTCCAGATCCAGTGATGCCCACTGCCTATATAGACAACAGTGGCACAGGAACAGGCCCTGTGGAGAGCTCAGAGACACAAGCTTGCAGCGGGAGAGATGCCAGTGGAACTCCATGTCTGCACTGACACAGAGAGCAAGTAAGAATGCCTGAAACATGCTCAAAATGTAATATAGTGAGTAGATATCTAAAAGCTGAAAATATCCATGCAGATCCAAAAGGACTGCAGAGGCCAACTGAGCTCTGTATTTATATGATTGCAGGGTTCATATTTTTGTTGTTGTTTCTTTTTAATTTTGGGTTTTTTTTTTTACTCTGTTTCTGTTTTGTATTTCTTTTATATGTTTGTTTGGATGATTGGTTGCTTTGTTATTTTTGCTCAACTGTCAGCTCTATTCTCATCCCTTTTACAAGCTTCCTTCCCTCTCTCCTATCTATATTCTTCTCAATACTTTTTTCTCTTTCCTTTTGTCCCTGTCTCATATAAAGACTATTTAATACCACTACACCTAAATACTTTACATTGACTACCAGAATATAAATACAAAGACAAATACAAAGACAGACTGCCAAATACAAAGGTAAACTCACCTCTGCTGATAGAAGGAACAGCTCAACACATCCCATATTGAGGCCTAAAACTGCAGAGGCCACAAACTGTCCTACTCACACTTCTGAGATGAATCCCCATAACAGAAGCAACAAACAGACTCTATAAGTCAAGACCTGAACCCCACCAATGGCACCATTACAGTGGGCAGAAGAAGCCCTATAGTAATTGCAACTCAATAGAAGACACTATTCACAGAGAGAATATAAAAATAAGAAACCTATAAATTGAGAAAAAAACTTGCAAGAGCAGCAAAACACGAATTTAACAACAGGGAATCATGGAAAAGAAAAATAACAAAGAAACAATGAGCTACCACAATCCCATAATAACAGAACTCAACAAAACAGAATGGCAGAGATTACCAGAAGAACAGTTCAGATCTTTAACAGTAGAAATGATACAAGACTTCCAGAAAGAATGCAGAGACAGCTGGAAAGAAATAAAGGAACAAATAAACAGAGAATATGACATCCTGAACAGGAACCAAAGAGAAGCCTTGAAGAAACTGAAAGATGCAATAATTGAAGTGAAGGAATAAATACAAACTATCAACAGTAAATTACACCACACGGAAAATAGAATATCACTCTTAGAAGATGACCATTCCAAAAATGAATCTGTAGTACATAGTCGAGAAAAAAAAAATTGACAGTATGAATTGGACATTGATGAGATCTGGGCCAATTTTAAAAGAGCTAACCTAAGAATAATAGGCATAGAAGAGGGATTAGAAGTTGAAACTAATGGAATAAACCATCTTTTCAAAGAAGTAATATCAAAGAATTTTTCAAACATAGAAAGAGAAGTTGAAACACAAGTACTAGAAACATATAGAACCCTCTCTAGATAAGACCAAAGAAGAAGTTCACCATGCCACATAATAATCAAATTGACTAATGTAGAAGCCAAGGAGAGAATTTTAAAGGCAACAAAAGTAAAAGGCCAAGTGACATTTAGAGGCAAACCAATTTGAATCACTCCAGACCTCCCAAACTAAGTCATAAAAATGAGGAGGAGCTGGAGCAACGTAATAAAAACTCTGAAAGAAAATAACTTGCAGCCAAGATTTCCTAACCAGTAAAACTATCTGTCAAAATTGACAGGGACATAAAAACATTCCATGAGAAACAAAAACTGAAACCATTTATGTCTTCCAAACCAGCACTAGAGAAAATACTCAAAGAGATTAACTACAAAAAAGAACTAACAAGTAAATGGTAGAATCAGAGAAACTATAATTTCCAGGAAGTAAACAACTAAAGAAGAACACTTCCTCAAACAGAAATCAAACCTCAAAATGTTAGGAATTAAAAATCATCTCCTAATAATCACACTGAATATAAATGGCCTCAATTCCCCAATAAAAAGACACAAGCTGGAAAATGGATTAAAACCCATAATCCATCTATATGCTGCCTGCAGAAAACACACTTTACAAGCAAAGATTCCCTGAAACTAAAGGTGAAAGGCTGGAGTAAGGTAATCCATGTCAATGGAACTCAAAGACAAGGAGGAGTAGCAACTATGATATCAGATAAATTATACTCCAAGCCTAAACTTATCAGAAGAGACAAGCAGATAATGTTTTACTCATAAAAGGAACAATTCAGCATGAGGAAATAACAATTGTCTCTGTCAGGTCAGAGACTGTAGCTACTTGAAGAGGGCATAGGGCCAACACTTCAACACATAAGTACAGGTAAAAACTTTCTCAAGAGGACCCTAAAAGGACAAGCAACTCAAAAAAAGATCAATACATGGGATTGCATTAAACTGAGGAGCTTCTGTGAAGCAAAGGAAACTGTCAAGAACCTCAACAGGGAGCTTACAGAGTGGGAGAAGATTTTTGCCAGTTACTCTACAGATAGAGGTCTAATATCTAGGATATACAAAGAACTCAAGAAACTCACAGCTAAGAAAACAAATAACCCAATCAAAAAAATGGGCGAAGGATCTAAATAGACACTTCACAAAAGAAGAAATACAAATGGCCAATAAATGTTTGAGGAAATGTGCAACATCATTAGCAATCAAAGACATGCAAATCAAACCTACCTTGAGATTTCACCTAACCCAAATTATAATGACAATCATCAAAAACAAAAACAACATGTGCTGGCAAGGGCATGGAGAAGTGGGAACCCTAATACATCATTGATGGGATTGCACATTAGTGCAACCACTTTGGAAAACAATATGTAGGATCCTCAGATGAATGGGAATGAACCTACCATATGATCCAACAATGCCACTTCTGGGTATCTACCCAAAAGAATGAAAACCAAACTATCAGACTAATGAATGTGTATCTGTATTTATAGCCACAAAATTCACAATTGCCAAACTATGAAGCCAGCCAAGATGTCTATCAACAGATGAATGGATTACAAAACTATGGGATATATACACAATGTAATTTTACTCAGCATTAAAGAAGAACAAAATGGTGTATTTGCAGGGAAATGGATGGAACTGGAAATCATTAGGCTAAGTGAGACTAATCAGTCACAAAAAGTAAAAACTTATATGCTCTCCCTAATATGAGAAAGCTAGGAGGAAGTGGAGCATAAGAGGGACCCTAGATGAAGAAGGAGAAACCTTAGATATGCAAAGAAGGTGACTTAACTGAAGGTGACGGGCAGATAAGAGAAACACAAGATGCACATGATGTACTTTCACAAACATATCAAAGACAATCACTAAACTGAATTTGAGAAAGAGGGAGGGGGAAGGAGGGGCAGGAATTGGATTAAATGAAAAATTTGTGCATGTATGCCTTTACCAGCTTGTACCTAACAAAGATGTATGATTACAATGCACCAATAAAGAAATTAAAAGAAAATTCAAGTCATGATCTTTATATTCCTCTTAGATAAGGAGGGAGGTCTCTAAAGAAAAAGGGGCAAACAATTAATGATTACCAGGAATGATTGTGTTTGTATCTTCTCTACATACAAATTAACACAAGGAGATTTTGCATTCTTGCCTCAGGTAGAAAGGAGAGGGTTAAAAATAAACCATTTTCATTGTTTTTCTATGCAAATTTGATTATTGTGTTATGTCATTATAAATCTCATAGTCAACTTAATCAGTTTTTTATGCAGTAAACCAATGAAGAGTAAATGTGAGCAAGTAATTTTTCTACATAAGTTTGATTCACATAGAAAATTCATTTTGCTCTTTTAGAAACTGCAACTAAATACAAGTAATCAATATGATGAAGAATAGTTCTGTTTTCTAAAATTATAACAATTTGAAGAATTGGAAATCAATCTACTAAGGAAATGAAAATGATAAATGTGAAAATGAGTAATCTGAATGATAAAAAAAATCATGTTCAGTAAAATATTAACCCAAAAGAAAAAAAGTTATATGGAATGATAATATGATATCTGGCTATAATACAATTACCTGCAATATTAAGGAACATACTGGATCATATCTTAGAAAGCATTTGCATTTACACATTGACTCTGAGTTCATATGGGTCTTGCTATAGACTTGTACTATGGATTGAAATATCCGTATTTCCTGGTTTTGCCTCTTCAGACTGTCAGCATCAGTTTTTCTCTCTTGATTTTGCTAGCTCTATACATTGATGGCTGTTTCTAACAAGTATTCTGACCAGTATAGCCTGGTAGTTTGGAAGCTCACCATGTAAGCAATATAACTCTTATAAGCCTATGCAGCTGCTCCTGAGATTTTTATTGTTGTTATTGTTAATAGATTGGAATGACACCCAGAACACCAATCTTGTATTCTTGTATTCTTTCTTTATTTCTTTATTTTTAATTGTATAATTTCGTGTGTGTGTGTGTGTGTGTGTGTGTGTGTTTATCTTAGGGATTGAACCCAGGAGTATTCTACCTCTGAGCTATATACCATCAGGCCCTTCTTTTAATTTTTTGTTTTAAAACAAGGTTTCCATAGTTTTGAGGGCCTTGCTAAACTGCTGATGCTTGCCTTGAACCTGCTGTCCTCCTATCTCAGCCTCTCAAGTGTACTCTACCACACCTGACTAGTGTTATGATTTGTAAGTTCTTTGAATATTCTAGATATTAGAGGAATAGTTGGCAAAGATCTCTCATTCTTTAGTTCTCTCTTTAGGCTTTTGATGATTTCTTCTGCCATACAGAAACTTTTTAACTTAATTCAATCCCATTTATTAGTTCTCATATTAATTTTCTGGGCTTTGGGTATCTTATTGAGGAAATTTCAATGAGTTTCTATATATTGTAGCATTGCTCCTATGCTCTTTCCTAGTAATTTCAGAGTCTCCAGTCTAATTTCTAGGTCTTTTAATCCACCTTGAGTTGACTCGTGTGCAGGTTGAGAGATTGGGGTTTAATTTCATTCTTCTAAATGGATAACCAGGTTTTTAAAATTTTATTTATTCAGACATCTTTGATAGGTACAAGCTGGTAAAGGCATACATGCACACATTTTTCATTTAACTCTTCCCCAATTCCCACCCGACTCCCTCCTTCTCAAGTTCAGTTTAGTGATTGACTTTGATGTGTTCATGAAAGTACATCGTGCTCATTAGGGTGCCCCCTCCCCCCATCACTTTCCTTTAAGTCAAGTTCATTGTTCACCTAAGGTTTCTCCTTCTTCATCTGGAGTCCCTCTTATGTCCCATTTTCTCCCTAGCTTCCACATATTAGGGAGAACATATGATTTTTTACATTTTGTGACTGACTAATCTCACTTAACATAATGTTTTCCAGTTCCATTCATTTCCCTGCAAACAACATGATTTTGTTCTTCTATATGGCTGAGTAAAATTCCACTGTGTACATATCCCATAGTTTTGTAATCCATTCATCTGTTGATGGATATCTTGTCTGGTTCCATAGTTTGACAATTTTAAATGGTGCAGCTATAAACATAGATACACATGCATCAGTCTGATAGTGTGGTTTCCATTCTTTGCGTAGATACCCAGAAGTGGTATTACTGGATCATATGGTAGGTTCATTCCCATTCGTCTGAGGATCCTCCATATTGTTTTCCAAAGTGGGTGCACTAATTTGCAATCCCACAAGCAATGTATTAAGGTTCCCACTTCTCCACACCCTTGCCAGCATTTGTTGTTGTTTGTGTTCTTAATGATTGCCATTCTGATTGGGGTTAGGTGAAATCTCAAGGTAGGTTTGATTTGCATCTCTCTGATTGCAAATGAGGTTGAACATTTCCTCACACATTTATTGCCCATTTGTATTTCTTCTTTTCTGAAGTGTCTATTTAGATTCTTTGCCCATTTTTTGATTGGGTTATTTGTTTTCTTAGCTGTGAGTTTCTTGAGTTCTCCGTATATCCTAGTTATTAGTCCTCTCTCAGAAGAGTAGCTGGCAAAAATTTTCTCCCACTCTGTGGGCTCTTTGTTGAGGGTCTTGATAATTTCCTTTCCTGCACAGAAGCTCTTTAGTTTAATGCAATCCCATATATTGATCTTCTTTTGAGTTGCTTGTCCTTTTGGGGTCTTGTTGGGGAAGTTTTTACCTGTGCCTATGTGTTGAAGTGTTGGAATAACCCCTCTTCAAGTAGCTGCAAGGTCTCTGGCCTGACTTCCAGGTCTTTGATCCATCTTGAATTGACTCTTGGGCAGGGCGAGAAGGTGGGGTTTATTTCCATTTTCCTGCATATAGTTAACCAATTTCACCAATCAAAAAGATGCTATCTTTTTTGGCTCCTTTATCAAAACTCAATTGACTGTAAGAGCATGGGTCTGTTTCTGAATCTTCTATTCTGCTCCATTGGTCTAGGTGTCTGTTTTTCTGCCAGTACCATGCAGTTTTTATTACTGTGCCTTTGAAGTAGAGTTTGAAATCACGTACTGTGATACCTCCTGCATGAATCTTGTTTCTAAGGACTACTTTTGGTATCCTGGGCTTTTTGTTGTTCCAAATGAATTGAAGGACTGATTTTTCTATATCTGTGAGGACTGACCTTGGTAATTTCATAGGTATTGCATTTAATCTGTAAATCACTTCTGGGAGGACGGCCATTTTGATGATATTTATTCTGTCTATCCAAGAGCATTGAAGATCTTTTTTTCTTCTAAGGTTTTCATCAATTTCTTTTTTCAACTTTTTATAGTTTTACTTATAGAGGTCTTTTACCTCTTTGGTTAGGTTTATACCTAAGTATTTTATTTTTCTGGGTGCTATTGTGAGTGGAATTGTTTTCTGGATTTCATTTTCAGTGGATTTATGGTTAGCATACAGAAAAGCTTTTGATTTTTTAAGATTGCTCTGGCTAGAATCTCAAGTACTATGTTAAACAGAAGAGGTGATAATGGACATCCTTGTCTTGTTCCTGTTTTTAGTGGGAACTCTTACAGTTTTTCTCCATTTAATATGATATTGGCTGTAGGCTGATTGCCACTCCTGCTTGTCTTCAAGTTCCATTGGCATGGATGACCTTACTCCTGCCCTTCATCTTTAGTTTGTGGGAATCTTTGCTTGTAAGGTGTGTTTCTTGCAGGCAGCATATAGATGGATTCTGGGTTTTAATCCATTTTGCCCCCTTATGCCTTTTTATTGGGGAGTTGAGACCATTTATATTCAGTGTGATTATTGAGAGATGATTTTTAATTCCTAACATTTTGAGTTTTAACTTCTGTTTGTGGTAGCATTTGTTCTTTGCTTAGTTGTTTGATTCATGGAAATTTTTGTTTCTCTGGTTCTGACATTTCCCTGTTAGTTCTTTTTTGTAGTTAATGTGTTTGAGTATTTTCTCTAGTGCTGGTTTGGAAGACATAAATTCTTTCAGTTTCCGTTTGTCATGGAAGGTTTTTATATCCCTGTCAATTTTGAGAGAGAGTTTTGCTGGGTAGGAGAATCTTGGCTACAAGGATTTCTCTTTCAGAGTTTGGAATATGTTACTCCAGCCCCTCCTGGGTTTTATGACTTGGTTTGGGATGTCTGGAGTGATTCTAATTGGTTTGCCTCTAAATGTCACTTGGCCTTTTACTTTTGTTGCCTTTACAATTCTCTCTTTAAGCCAGGCGTGGTGGCACACGCTTGTAATCCCAGCATTTGGGAGGCTGAGACAGGAGGATCTGGGTTCACTGCCAGCCTCAGCTACCTAGTGAGGCACTCTGCAACTTAGTGAAACCCGGTTTCAAAATAAAGAATAAATTATAGGGCTGGGGGTATAGCTCAGAGGTAGAATGCCCCTGAATTCAATCCCCAGTATCGCAAAAAAAAAAAAAAAAGAATTCTATCTTTAGTCTCCACATTAGTCAGCTTGATTATTATGTGGTGTGGTGAGTCTCTTCTTTGGTCTTTTCTAAAGGGGGTTCTATATGCTTCCTGTACTTGTGTTTCAACTTCTCTATGTTTGGAAAATTCTCTGATGTTACTTCTTTGAAAAGATTGTTTATTTGGTTTATTTCAACCTCTAATCCCTCTTCTATGCCTATTATTCTTAGGTTAGCTCTTTTGAAGTTGGCCCAGATCTCATCGATGTCCAATTCATACTGTCAATTTTTTTTCTAGATTATCTACAATGGATTCATTTTTGGAATGGTCATCTTCTAAAAGTGATATTCTAATTTCTATGTGGTCTAATCTATATTGTTTATTGTTTGTATTGATGTCTTCACTTAAGTTATTGCATCTTTCATATCCTTCACTTCCCTCAAGGCTTCCCTATGATTTCTGCTCAGGGTGTCAGGTTCTTTGTTTATTTGTTCCTTTATTTCTTTCCAGCTCTGTCTGCTTCTTTCTGGAAGGTTTGTGTGTGTGTGTGTGTGTGTGTGTGTGTGTGTGTGTGTGCAGTACTGGGGATGGAACTCAGGGGCATTCTACCTTCGAGCTATACCCCCAGCCCTATTTTTTATTCTTTATTTTGAAACCGAGTCTCACTAAGTTGCGGAGTGCCTCACTAGGTAGCTGAGGCTGGCCACGTACCCGGATCCTCCGGTCTCAGCCTCCTGAATGCTGGGATTACAAGCGTGCGCCACCATCCCCAGCTTTTCTGTAAGTTTTGTATCATTTCTACTCTTAAAGATCTGAATTGTTCTTCTGGTAATCTCTGCCATTCAGTGTTGTTGAGTTCTGTTATTGTGGGATTGTGTTGACTCATTGTTTCTTTGCTATTTTTCCTTCCCATGGTTTCCCTGTTCTCAAATTTATATCTTTGCTGCTCTTGCAAGCTTTCTCTGAATTTATAGCTTTCTTATATTTATATTCTCTCTGTGAATGGTATCTTGTTTTGAGTTGCAATTATTCTGGGACTTCTGCCCACTTATTGGTGCCTTTGGTGGGTTTCAGGTGTTTACTTCTAGGGTCTAGCAAAAGCTAACTAAGCAACCAATCCTCCAAACAAACATAGATAAATCAAAGCAAGGTAAATTGAAAACAGAGTAAAAACAAAACAAAAAACAAACAACAACAAGGACCAAAATAAAAAACCCTGCAAGGTTGTAAGAGGACAGCAGGCCTCTGCAGGCCTTTTGGGTAGATCTCTGTTGCTGTGGGCACCTGGCAAAATGGAGGCTGCCACTGCTGCCCACACACAGGTTCCTTTGTTCTCCCTGATCTGCTTTCTGGGTTCTGATCAGCTGCTTTTGTTGCTTTGTTCACTTTTCTGCTGTTTTGCTTTTCTTTCCTTCCATCAAGAAACTGCTTTTGCGGGAGTTTTGATTCAAGGTCTTCAGTGTAGTTCATTGCTGCTCTGGCTCTGGAGGGAGAGGTGAGCTGAGGTAGCCCCATGCAGGCTTATGCTGGTCATACCACATATTCTGGTCACTTGTCGATGGTGCAGGTATATGCCACCTAGTTAGGATGTGGAGTTCTGGAGTAGCTTACTCCACTTCTGGTCACTGGGAATGCAGAAGGTCCTTAAATATCTCAGTGTTAGTAGACTCCAGGTGGCTGGCTCAATGGAGGACACTGCTCTGTGGCGTAGCATCACTGCTGCATAGACAGGCTCCTTTGCTCTCCCTGGTTGGCTTTATGGGTTCTGCTCAGCTGTACTTCAGTTTTTGTAGCTTTGTTCACTTTTTTGTTGCTTTTTTGTTTTGTCAAGAAGCTGCTTTTATGGCAGATTTGATTCGAGCTCACAGCACCTGAGTAGAGGTGTTTCACTGAGATGCCATCTTCCCAGAAGTCTTCAGATAATCAGTTTTTCCAACATCATTTGTTGAAATGGCTGTTTTTTCTCTAGCCTATGATTTTGGCACCTTTGTCTGAAATCAACTGGCTATAAGTACACACTGGATATTGCCCTCTTGGTGCTCATAGAACACACTGCCTACTGTCTGTGAATAAGCCCATCCTATCCTGCTTGGTGATAAGTGGCTCAGTTACTGCCCCGATATCTTGCCACCAGAACTCACAGCAAGTCAAATGCCAGAGTATCTGAGCCCCAGAATTTATGAATCAGGCCTATTTCAACAGAGCCTGGTTCATGTCAAAGGACTTGCTCAGTTGACTCACAGGCCTGTGAGCAAGAAACAAATGATAATTTAAGCTGCTAGTGTTTGGGGTCATTTACTAATGAAAGCTGAAATACTGCATATATCTTTTCTTTCATTCTACATTACTAATATAACCACTACATTAGGGCAAAATACCCTATGTACAGTTTCAAAAT
>PVLC010034392.1:0-16908 GCA_004027655.1 Graphiurus murinus
AAGAGTGGAGAATGGTATATAGTCTCAGTTGAATAGGAAAGTGCAGAAATGCCAAATTAGCAGGGGGCAAATGGGAATAAGTGCTAATTAGCTCTCACTGTTCAAAGTGAGGGAAGAGGAAAAAATATAGAGTGCAAAGCATAACAAATGCTAAGCAACTTAACAGAGAAATGTTGACCTGTATGATTTGTAAATGTTAACAAGGGCTCCAATGGCCAGTAAGTAACTAGAACTTTCCAAAATGGAAATCCTCCTGCATGCCTAGCTTAGATTGTAGGAATCAATGCACTGGGCTTCCTAGTTAAAGTCTCTAGCACTACTAGATGTCCCCAAACCACTTGGCAGCTGTCCAGGAGAAGTCCATTAGCTGTCTAGCTTTCTCATGGTTGTAGGACTTGGAACTTTCAAACCCCTCTCCAAAGGGCCTCTGAAATCTGCATAGTGACTCTTCCTACTTATGAGGATTAGGACCATCATGGACCATACTTATAAGTAAGTGTAGGTTAGGTTTTTGTTTTTGTTTTTTCCCCCTCAATAGACAATACCTTGGTCCATGCATAGTCACATGTATGAGTTTTATGTAGATGGAATCCTATTTTCCAGTTGACTAATTTACCATTCTGAATTTGTTTCTTCTTTCTTGGCTGATTCTCTGTTGACAGCGACTCCTACACTTTAGTGTTCCATTTTGTTTCCCCCTCAGCCTTTCTCCTGAAGCGTTAGTGAGCACTGAACAGGTGATGGGCCACACTGGGATATGGTGTTTGGAGACTTTCAGTGACTCCCCCTGGAAAGCACCTTTGCTAAGCAGAGGTCACTCTGTGTCGGCACTAGGGACCCCACAGTTCATCTGTGGGGGGCACAGGCACCTCTGTGCTCCTCAGCATCATGTCCTCCTCTGGGCGGCCAAAGCCTGGTGGGATTGCTTCCTCCCGCTCTGTGTGGTCATCCCAGAACTGGTCACTGGCCCCACTCCAGGGAGAGAGGATCCTTCCTGGGCCCACCTGGTGACACCCTGCAGCCCCAGGGGTCACTTCACTCCTCCAGAGACTCACAGAGCAGTGATAATGACCTTGACTTCCCCAAAAGAGGGCACTACTCCCCACTGGAGCTGAAACTCAGGGGATGTAAAGATGGAACCTCGGACGACTAAAGATGCAGCCAGCTCAGCAGAAATCAGAGCAAGAACCAACCCCGCCACCACCGTGTGATGCTGGAGCCACCCTGCCTGCAGCCTGTCCTGCCATGAACCCTCGGTTTCTGTGAGCCAGCAAGCTTTTATCTACGCTGGGGTAAAGTGATGCGTCTCCTCACTCTTGCAACCTTAAGAACGCCTTCAGACACGGAAAGTCTGACTATTTTTTTTTTATTTTTGCCTTGGAAATGAGAATTTATCTTGCATTTTTAAAAGTTCATCAGTACTTGAGAACTGTTGGCAAAACTTTTTTAAAAATATGGCAATAGCAGCAAACCATGGTCTCCCAGTATAAAGCCTATATAACATGATTGTCAATGCTACTTTCTACTTCAAAAATCAAATACAGAAGAACCACATCCCCCCTTTTTGTACTCTGGAATTTAATGCAAGAAGGTCCTCATCTGGTGGGTTGAATCTTCTTGTGGAGAACCATCCTCTGGTCTCTAGGAGTGTTGCTGAAATTTCATCAGCGCAGACCTGAGGCCCGCGCAGAGGCTGGCTCCAGAGCAGCAGCTAGTGAATTTCCCTTCAATTCCTCAGAGCTCGGTGGCCCTGAGGCTTCTCCTCCCTGCTGGGTGTTTTTCTGCAAAGGAGAAGAGTGTTCTAAAGTGTCTGCTCTGGAAGCTTGCGTCAGTACTCAGCCAGGCACCCTGTGGACCAACGGTCCCTCGAAGAAGCCACATCTATGCAAAGATACGGGACTCTGTGTGTGGCTGGACCTGGGTGCTCTTGGCCGGCGGGCGCCGGCTCTGAAGTCAGAACCTCAGGGACAGGTTGCGGTGGAAGACTAGGACTAAAGAGACAGAGGATGGTGTCTCTCTAGGAGGCAAACACCTCCTGAGGCTTTGGACTGTTGGGTGTGCTGCCTCTGCTCTCCATTGGTTAAAACTGGAGATCACAGAACCCCAAACAAAAGTGGGTGAGGCATCGCGTTTCAGTCCCCACGCAGCAGTGGACGGGGTGTCCACCATCCCGCACCTGGAGATCCACATGCCAGAGGCCTGAGGTCCCTTTGGTGGCAGAGATCGCTAGTGTGTGGGTTCCGGAAGGTGCTATAGGATTCTCCGTCTACACACGCCACTGTGGCCCAGGCTCTTGGGAACGCCACCCTCCTGCCATGTCCCCTTCTTCACTTCCTGGCTCTCCTCCAGGGGACGTGGCCCCGCTTCTGGGCCTCCCTCGCGCCCCTCTAGGAGCCTGCGACATGCACACCGGAGCCTCCTCTCCCTGCTTTCCTCTGACCTTCCAGACTCACCCTGTCTCACCGCGCCCTTGCCTGGCGCAGATGTGGTGGGGCTCCTTCAGCCATGTAGTATTATCAGGTTGGTGCAGCGGCCCCGGGAGGTCGGGAACACCGAGTCTTGCAGAGCTCCGTGAGAGGAGGCGGGGGCGAGCACGGGCCTCCCCATGGAGGCACTTTCTATGGCACGGCAGCGAGTGCCGGCAGTCCTCCCACCCCGTGCTCGGGTTCTCGCGAGCTGAGCCCACGTCTTCCGCAGCACCCCGTCTTGGTTGCTGGACCCCCTACCAGTGAGAGGGCATCAGAGCCCTGGGCTGGGAAGGAGGGGAACAACCGGTGCCGTTCTCCAACCAGGGAGAGACAATAGAGAAGGCCTTCTCTTTTGGTCTTCTCTTTCCTGCCCTAAGCCATCCTTGGCTGATTATCTCAGCGGTTGTCAGCTGGGGTAGATTCAAAGCCCCTGGGAATGTTCTCTCGTGCACGATGAAAACGCCCTGCTCAAGATTCTGGCTGAGCTGGGACCAAGGTTACCAGTGTTGGCAAAAATCTCCGCAGGCCATCCTGCGGCACAGCCATGCCTGAGAACCACTGAATTTGGTGAAAACCTTCCACGGATTCCCTATTTTTGGCTGAATGCAGCTCAAACCCATTGGCCTAGGAGCCAAGACCTTGAGTTGGTCCAAACTTACTTTTACAGCCGTGCCTTTTACTGCACTTTCCCCTCCACAGCTCCCCACACACCTGCCCCTGGCCCAGCCCACCCCTTCTCAGGTCCCAGCTTTTGTCTTGGTTCCTTGGGGTGACACTCTCCCCCCTCCATTGGCTAGGTGCCCCATGGTCCTTTGTCCATCTCCTAGCTGTGCTCCATCTATGTCTGCCTGGGCCCACGCTCCAGCACATAGAACCTGAGCACATCATGCCCTTCAATGCCCAGGGACTCAATCAATGCATCCCAGCTTAACTCCGTAGAACAACCATTTGATTACCGAATGTCTGCAGTCTATGTAGGGAGAGATTGGGAGGAGGAATCCCAACGCCCCACCCAGGGCACAGAGGTGTGTGCTACAGACGGAACTCTGGATTGGTGGATCCCTCCTCACCGTTGGCCTTGGAAGGGTCTTTCTGAGCCTTCACGCTTGGAACTCTTGCTGGGCAGTGAGGCCAAGGAGCCCAGCTGGAGAAGCAAGGACTGGGAGCCGGGAGCGGGCACAGGGCCGGGCCAGGCCCACAGAGATGTGCGAGCAGTCCTGGTTTTCCCTTCATGATTCTAAGGCAGCTCATTAGAGACGGGGCTTGGGTGGATGCTGGTTCCCGCAGGGTGCATTTGGAAGTCCTGTGCCTATCACTTAGCGTCCAATTGTGGCGGGTTGTGTACCGTAAAGTAAGACGAGGGAACTCAACGCCCAGCTTCCTACAGTCCTCCATGCCCTGGATTCATTCTCATTTTTCCTTTTCCTCATCTTCCCACTTTTCATACAGCTGCAGATATGTTAGTATTTATGCTGAGCGTTTCACCAAACTTATAATTATAGTCATTTCTGGGATAAGATATTAGGGAACTATCAAATTATGCATCATACAATTGCGAAATGTTTGAATATTTTTGCAAGTTTGTATGCCTTTCAGAATCAGAGAATAAGAAATAAAATACTAAAAAAAAAAAAGTCCGAGTGGTTCGAGACAGGTGAGGCGGATGCAGGAGGGCCACATGACCCTGCGTCCCAGTGTGGCTGGGGCGTCACATGCTACTATTCTGTCCAGAAGTTCAGGACCCGGGTTCTGCCCAGCTCCAACATGCCCCTCTTAGGTTCCTGATGGCGCCTGAGGCTGGCTCTGGTCCCCAGGTGTGCAAGCCTCACTCAGACACGCCAGAGGAGGCAGCTTCTGTAGTGTGCGGACTTCCAGACCTCCAGGCCCAGAGCGTGACCCCGTAGCCCACATCTACCAACCACACAGCGTTGCAGACCTGGCGCCCAGCGGAGGGCCCACTTCCTGCTCTGCCACTCAGATCTCCAAGGCTCCTGGCCTCCTATGTCAATGCACAGGGCTATTTTCATTAGCTCTCCTGTTTCCATCTCTGAGTGCGCACTAGATACTAGTCTCAGATTGTAGGGCCCCAATAACTCAAGTCCAGGCTGTGAGTTTCCTCCTGCAGCTCTTGTTAACAAATGATCGCAAACTGTTGTCACATAAAACAACAGAAATTTTGCCTCTCATGGTTCTGGTGGCCAGAAGTCCAAAGTCCAGGCATGGGCGACCCCCGTGTCCGCCCCAAGGGCTCCACGAGCCTCCTCCGGCTGCTGCTGTTGCCGGCCGTCCTTGGCTTGTGGCTGCCGCGCTGCTCTGTGTCTGAGTCTTTAGTGGCATTTTCTCCTGTGTGTCTCTCTCCTCTTCTACAGTGAACTGGGGCCGCAGCACTTGTGTGACCGCATTTTTTTTAATTATTATTTTTTAGCATGGATTTTTATACGTTTCTTGAGTACAACAGGGTTATATAGACATTTATGACATATCAATCATTGTCAGAACACAAATAGCACCACTTCTTCATTTTACATGTATAGCCCACATTCTTAACATAGCCTGGTCAAGCAAACTTTCTAGAGTCATAAACCAATAATCCTTTAGGGTCATATCTTTACTTTCTAAGAAGTAGGAGGGTCTTTCATCTATGCATCTTAGGAGCAATCTCCAGACTTCGAGATGCCGATGTAGCCATAGCAGAAGAGTCAGTATAATTGCTCACATATGCAGATAGCAACTGCCTGGGGGGAAAGGGCCCAGCTGGGCTCCCACAACTCCCCTGTTTTTATTTTAAAATGCATGAAGGACTGTGCCTGTCTTAGGTCGTTTCCTACCAGATGCTTGATCTTACCCAGTGTGACCTCATTTTGTGTGTGTGTGTGTGTGGTACTGCGGATTGAACTCAGGGGCATTCTATCTCCAAGCTACACCCCTGGCCCTATTTTTTAATTTTATTTTATTGTGAAACAGCGTCTCACTAGGTTAAAAAGAGTATCACTACTTGCTGAGGCTGTCCTTGAACCTGCAAACTCCCTGTCTCACTTTCCCAAGTAGTGGGATTACAGACGTGTGCCACCACGCCTGGCTGTGTGACCTCATTTAGCTACTTGTCTCTGTGATTACCTTATTCCCAAATGAGGTCATCGTCTGAGGTGCCCTGGCCCGGAGCGTCTGAGAGACCCCCAGGCACCTGTAACACCCAGAAGTTCAAGATCTGAGTTCGTAGCCAGTGGGACTTACCACTCAAACCTTGGAATGAATTCATTTACACTGGCTTTAAAAGGGTTCTAGTTACTTGGCAGGAAAGATAACTCCGGGTATGAAATATGGGGCAGATGACTTCAGTGGCTGTGGCGGCTCTGCTCTGTAAACAGGGTTGCTAAGAACACCTGCCATGGAGACGGGCTGAGAAGGTCCCCTCTCCCCCAGCCCTCTCGCCTTCTCTCCAATCTTAGGGAATATGGCCATGGCCATTGCCCAAAGCAGAACACAGCATTTGCGCCCCATTCCAAGGCGTGCCGGGGCCGGGGGGTCTTAGAGCAGGATGCCGGAGCTGAGGGACTGAACTTTTCCTTCCCTAAGTGTCGCCGAGGTGGGATGGGCCAGGGGCTGGGGAGTTCTGTTTCCAGCCCTCCCATGACTTTGACGGTGACCTTGAGAACGCTTCCTCTTCCCTTTTTACCGTCTTAGAGGCTGATTTCTTCCTCGTCTTCACAGTGCAGGTGGTAGTCATGAATATGTGTTTCCTGCAGGTTTGGTTTTATGAGCCGCTTCTCGAAGGAAAGCGCCGCACAGCTGTGGCGCATTGTTCTTATTAATAGCCTCATTCTGGCATGAGCTCACCCACTCCTCATACTTCATATTAATATTCTGCTGCAGAAAACGTGCCGCCGCCTCAACAACTTCCCTGCTTCCTTCTGTCTTCCCTTTCGGAAGCTGACCCCCACACAAAGTAGTTCAGTTGCCCTCGGACAGAGCGCCCTTTTTCCTCCCCACGGTCTGAGCCTGGCGGCGGTGCCTACAGGGACACATCCACTCCGTCCTCCTAGGGGCAGCTGTCCATTGCCAGCTGCATTAGCGTGCCCGAGCTGCCGCGACAATACACCGTCATCTGAGGGCTTGAGCCACAAGACTTTGCCTATCACAGTTCTAGAGGCGGGAAGTCTGGCATCCCAGCAGGGTGCCGGGATGGTCATCTTCTGGTGGGAGTCCTCTCACGAGGCAGAGAGGCAGACGGACAGATGAGACAGCTGTCCACGGTCTTCTCATGAGGGTGCTAATTCCATCTCAAAGCTCCACAGAGGAGACCTCATTCGGCCGGTCTCTCCCCAAAGGCCCACCTCTGAACACCATTGCATTGCAGGTTAGGGATTCAGCCTGGGGACCTAGGAGGATTTGAACGTTCAGTCCCCAACACTGGTAGACTACAAAGAGATTATTTTTTGCCCCGATCTGCTCTAAAGTTCTTCCAGCTCACGTTGGTGGTGTGCCGGGGGTCTTTGCAGTTGATCGAGAGGTCAAGATCCGGGGGTCTTTGAAGTTGATCGAGAGGTCAAGATGCTGGCTTTGTTAAGTTAATGCACCATCCTGAACACTGCCCCCCTGGGGTGGGTCGTAGTCAGCGCCCTCCCCCTGCCCCACAGCGCCACGGGCACAGCGGAGAACGCCTGAGCATTCTGCCGCCACAGCAGGAATGTGGGACCTCGATGCTGTCTGTCCTGGCGGCATGGCTGGCTGGCTGGCAGCGCTCTCGGCCTATTTGGTGGCACGAGGTGTCCTGGTTAGGCAGGGGAAGGGCCCTGGCGCCCCATCTGAGCTACTCTCACTCCACCTCTGTCCCTGAGAACCCAAGCATGGGCAGGTCTCCAGATGACCAAGAGGCAACATAGTGAGGCACCGACCAGCATCCCCTGAAGGGGTCCTGCGGTCCAGGGAGAAGCCAGAGCCATCTTGAACCCAAGCCAGGACGGCGCAGAGCACGCGCTGCCTGATGGGAGAGAAGTGGACCAGCCTAAACTGAGCACAGACAACAGACCCAGGCCCGGCCCAGCTCCTCCCAACCAGGGTGTGCGCTGGGGGAGGCATCCCTGGGGTGCCGGTGGTACACCGTGCCAGCTTCAGACATGGCAGAGGGAAAGAGAACAGGGTTTCTCCAGCCCCACACTTCTCCCTCCCAATGTTCCTAACACTACAAGCCATACACACGCACAGACTGTGGAGAGCAAAAGCCCTGACTGTTGAACACGTGTGGAGTCGAGCCCGTGAACGCAGGCTTTCCAGGAACCCGCAGCCACCCCAGGTCCTGTCCCTCCACGCCAGATGTCTGACAGGGTCTGGTGCTCAAAGTTAGACCTTCGGGGTAAGAGTCGAAGTGAAAGAGTCACAGGAATCCATGGGAATCTCATGTCTTAGGAAACCTTTCTGCCCGGATGAGTCACCCTCCCCCCCATGGATGTGCTTTTCCATAAAGTGCAATTAATAATTCATCTGGCCTTTGTCAGACATAACTCTATTGTCTTTGAACAGAACGTGGAATACCCTCAAGTGTGTGATGCCGTCATCCTCCATGTTATGAAAGCAACTGAAACAGTACTCTGCTCGGGCTTTTGATGCTTGCTTTTGTGCCGCCGCCAAGGACACAGAACAATCCCCCACAGGCCGGACACTGAGCAAGGGAGCCGGGGACACGTTGGCGAGCTCTTTCTCTATCACCACTGCCACGATGAGGGAAAAGTAAATTGCCTTTTAATAAGCGTGGTATTCTCAGGGGGAGGGGCTAAAGGGTTAATTTGGTGCTTGACCCATTAGAACCGCTGACTTCAGTGAGAACCTCGCTGGCTTATCAGATGATGATTTCTGCAAGAGAAGTGGTTGAAAGCTGAGCCCGGCCAGGCCAGGTAATCAAGGGAAATCGGCATGGAGGGACGATGCGGCCGAGTAGAGCCGGAATGGCTGCCTGAGGTTCGGTTACTTGCCGTCTTTCAAGCATTATAATGAGATTACAGTAACCCTAAACTGGCTGAAAACAGAAATCTGGCTGTCTGTCAAGTTCATTGTGTCGAGTTTTACCACTGTCCAGATCTAGTTCCTCTGAACCTGCAGTAATTATGCTGGGTGGAGGGCCTCAAAGAAATCCCTGTGAACCTCCAGGCTGGCCCGGGCGTTGGCTTCTGACCAACACAGCAGTATGTATTGCATGGAAAACTTGCTAATGTTTGTTCTTTCTCATCATGCGATCCGAAAACTGATGCTAAGACAAGATGCCGTGGGTCTCTCCTTCCCACGTCTGTAGCTGGTGTTTTATGGGCCGTAATAGCGCATTCGGGAGCCTGAGCTCCTGGCTCCAGTCACCTGAGTTTGCAGACCCATGCCAGTCGATAAAGCAAGGGAAGGAGAGTCCCCCCAACAAGTGACAGAGACCTCCTTCACTGTTGAGGAAAATGGTTTGTCTTATTGGAACGCCGTCTAATTTCTTGTCCCATGGAAAACCATCGGGCTACCTGTCTGGGTTACACTGTGATGAGCTGTGACCTCCAAGGGCTCTCAGGAAGGGCTAGGAAGTTCTCCCTGAGCCTGTGGCTTTGCCAGCTGCAGCTGCTATGGCTGTTCTCTTAGCCTGGCTCCACCGCCCACCGCTGGCAGCTTTCCTCAGTAGACGTTCCATGTTCTGGCACCTCCTAATTCCTGGAGTCTCCATCGTACCTGTGGCTTCACTCTCACAAAGCGTCCCCTCACGGCTGCCCCCAGGGATTCCTTCCGACCTTGTCTTATTTTGAAATCTGAGTGGGACCCTCCAGTGACCCTTTAACTCCAGTATCCTGCATTCCTGTAGAACCAGCACCATGTGGACGATGCTATGTTCTGATACCAGCCCGAGCGGTAGCTGCACTCCCCCCCCCCCCGCCACCCACACACCCATCACTGCTACAGTGGGCTCTGAGTGATTGGTGACAAGCATGGTGGAACAACTTCTCAGGTGCTCCTATCTGCACAGAGTACCCCCACGGATTCTTCTCAAAGTAAACTCAAACAACTTGCCACTCTTACACTCTTGAGCCTGCAATGTATAGGGACTTGTTTTTTTGTTTTTGTTTTTGTTTTTTCTGGCATGCCTTAACTGCATCTTTTCCGTGGTCTCTGTGCAAGGTATTTAACTTCTCTTTAGTGGTGGGAATCTCTCTAGCAACATCACCTTTCTTGGCCCCAATTTCATACACACTTTTCTGACCAAACTGCAAATTTAAAAAAAAATCTTTTTCCTCTGCTCTTGATTCTCACAGTAAATCAGGAGACAAGCTGCCATCAATACCCATGCCACTGCCTGAATGCTCTGCCTCCTTGAAATTTCCTCTGCCAGATTAATTAGTTCAGAGAAGCTCAGGACACATCAAAATGTAGACAAATTCTTTGCCAGGATGCAGCAATTTGGCCTCTACTCTGTTTCCCTTCGAAGTTCTCCTTGTCTTCTGAAACTTCACAAGCTGTCTTTACTGTCTACGTTCCTAATAGCGTTCTGACCTTCCATGCTTCCCCCAGAATCACCCAGGAAGCTCTGCTTACAACACGCTAAGTCTTCCCCTCATCCCCCAGGGCTGGTGAGCCAATGTCTCTGTTGCTCCAGCTCAGGTTTCTTCATATCCAGGCCTGGATTTTCTTCACCCACTTGTAGGCCCATTCCCTGCTGATCCGACAAAGCACGCAGAGGCCGAGGGCAGCCGCCTTCAGCACTGGCAGGGTCTGGAGAGGACTGGTCTCCCTATGCCCCTGGCCCTCCCTCTGTCCCAGCCCCCCTCGGTCACTCCAAGACCCCTGAGAACACCTGGTTCTGTGGGACCAATGGCGCCCCCAGTTGACGCCACTCCACCTCCAGGGAGGTATGAGGAGTGGTGTCCACACTCCAGCCCCGAAGCACTCCACCTTCCCCACTGGACACACACTAGTCACAAAGAGAACAGTGGCAATTCCTGAGCACACACCCCCAAAACCCAGCACCCCAGCAGGAGAGCAAAGCGACTCTGGTGTCCCTCACAAGGGGCTAGGACACATCCTAAATGTGTCACCGTGAAATCGCAGTTGGCTGAGTTTTGAACAGCAATGTCCCTGTGTCCGGTGATGCTGAAGACTAATGTACCTGATAGGTAATCCTGTTGCTGGCACTGAATGAGGTGCAGGTCTTGTCACCCCAAAAGGGCCAGAGAAGAGCCTCTGAAGGCTCTGCCGAGCCAGGCATGCTCCTTCTCTCTGTGCTGGGCAGCACCAGGTACCCTCTGGAATCTCAACCAGTTGCCTTGATTATGTTGGTGCTCCCTGACCTGGAGACATTTACAAGCCAGTAGCAGAAATTAGGGGCCAACGAATCTCTGCCATAGAAAGTATATAGGAGCCAGGCATGGTGGCACATGCCTGTAATCCCAGTACTTGGGAGGCTGTGACAGGAGGATTGCAGGTTCGAGGCCAGACTCAGCAACCTCATGAGGCCCTCTGCAACTTAATGAGACCCTGTTTCGAAAAAAAAAAAAAAAGTCGGGCTACAGGTGTAACTCAAAGGCAAAATGCCCCTTGGGTTCACTCCCCAGTAACTAACACACACACACACACATGAAATAACTGTGGTAGGAAGTATATACGAGCCCTGAGGGCGTGGAAGAGGAGCACCTGCCCCCCCCTCCCGTGGGGAAGGCCTTGCAGAGCAGACCTGGGGCAGGCTGGGGTGGAGGAGGCGCTGGGCTGTGGGCCGTGTGCTCAGGAATCCATTCTCCTGGGCATAAGCGCCTGTGCTGCAGTGAGGCTGGAGCGGTGGGTGAGTCGGTCCCTGGCAGGGCAGCCTTGGTGCTGGAGAGGGCCTCCACGCGGGAACCTCAAGGCCAGGGCGAGCTGAGGAGCGCTGGGCCTGCCTGCAGGGAGCACAGCTGAGGTGTGCGCTGGCCTTTCTCTTCCCTCCTCTCCACCACTTTGACTGGCTCCTGTGTGGGTTCCCGGCCGCCCATTGGGGCGGGCCGAGGTGCAGCCATGGGAGCCTTCCCTCCTGGGCCGCCGGCCACCCTACCTGCTTCTCCTTCAGGAAGACTTTGCTCATCTGGCATGGCAATCTTGGCTTCCCTGACAGAGAGGCTGAGGGGAGGCAGAGTCCTCACCCCTGGGAAGATAGGAGAGGAGGTTACAAAATCCTGGGAATGAACCTTTGAAAAGAGCTCCGGAGCCGGGCGTGGTGGCGCACGCTTGTAATCCCAGCATTCGGGAGGCTGAGACCGGAGGATCCGGGTTCGCGGCCAGCCTCAGCTACCTAGTGAGGCACTCCGCAACTTAGTGAGACTCGGTTTCAAAATAAAGAATAAAAAATGGGGCTGGAGGTGTAGCTCGGAGGTAGAATGCCCCTGAGTTCAATTCCCAGTACCGCAAAAAAAAAAAAAAAAAAAAGAGCTCGGGAGACCTGAGATGGGACGCGATCTCCTTGGTGGCAGGAGGATTCCGATGCTCCCGTGGTGATATCTTAATGATGGCAATACCCCTGGCAAACGAGGCCAGGGTGTTTTAACCTCTTGATCCACTGTTTCAGGTACTGCGCAGAAATGAACTCTTCAGTTTTCAAACTCTGTGTAACTACCGTGACTTCCGTGACGATCGGTGGGGACTGCTTTGTGTTGGCTTTTTAACTAAAAATGAACATGATTTTTTTAAAGAAATTATTTATTTTTAAAGATATGCACTGAATATTTGCAAGCAATGATAGTTATTTGAGGACATCCAAGTACAGCCAGATAAGTACATACACACACACGTCCACATATGCTCATGTCTGTAAATCTTGTGCCTGGATGATGGATTAGTGTACCCTGCCTCGCTGAAAGGAGCCAGACCTTCTTGGAGAAATAGCTGTTTGTGGCGGGAGGCGGACAGGAGCAGCCACGGACGTTCTGTCCCCCCACACTTGACAGGCGGATATAAGGAGGCTTCTAATGGCCGGGGGAGGGTGCAGGAGAGGGGGAACAATTTAATCATCAAAGTATAATAATTGGAGTGGATTGAAACCCAACACATATATTTAAATCCAGGAGTTCTTAATGAAACTTAAAAAAAAATTAATAATTGTTACTGCCGGAGGATGCTAATGAATAATTCATTATTCTGAAAACTAGTAAACAAAGAGAAGGTATCAAATATTTATCCCGCCTTTCCAATATAAATGGCACACCCGGGTAACCAGATATAACACCAGGAAATTTTTCTTTTCATGGAAGTGTCCAGATCATAAGTAGAGGAGAGACGGCGGAATGAGAGACGGCCCTCGCCACAACCTTGAAGGCGGCGCATACAGCGGCACTCCGCAGTAACAGCCTCTGTGTGCCTGGACACACAGACACACCTGTCCCTACCGTGAAACCTGAAGCTGACCAGCCCCCCAGATCTAATTACAGTTCACGGGAAACGCAGAGAATCAGGTTAGACTAAAGAAATCGCCAGGGCGCAATTGGGAAATTCCCAAACGTGCAAACCTTACAGATCCATGACTATTTCCCTCAACAAAATTATAAGAGAAAAAGGAAGAAGAAACAGGCAGTGAGACCTATAAATTGAAAAGAAACATTTTAACAGATTCCAATTCTAGGAGTCTTACTTTCATTTTGGCTCAAATATAAAAAGCAAACTAAAATGTCTTATTTATTTGTTTGTTTGTTTATTGTGGTACTGGGGATCAAACCCAGAGACATTCTACCTCTGAGCTACACCCTCAGCCCTATTTTATTTTGAAACAGGGTCTCACTAAGTTGTGGAGGGCTTCACTAAGTTGCTGAGGCTGGCCGTGAACCTGTTATCCTCCTGTCTCAGCCTCTCAAGTACTGGGATTACAACCATATGCCACCACACCCGGCTAGATGTCTGTATTTATGACATACATATGTCAGATATATGACATTAGATAGGACTATTGGGAAATTGAAACACTGATTAGGTATCTTATGATATTAAGAAGTTAGTGTGAATTTGTACACAATCATGACTTTCAAAATGATTGCTCCTGCCGGGTGTGGTGGCACACACTTGTAATCCCAGTACTTGGGAGGCCGAGACACGGGGATTGCGGGTTCTCGGCCAGCCTCAGCTACTTAGTGAGGCCCTCCACAACTTAGTGAGACCCTGTTTCAAAATAAAGAATACATGGTAGGGCTGGGGGTGTAGCTCGGAGGTAGAATGCCCCTGAGTTCAATCCCCAGTCCTGGAAAAAAAAAAAAAGATTGCTTCTCATTTTTAGAGATTCACACTCAAGTATTTACACAAAAACATACAACATATGGGATTTGCGTGGGGAGGGGAGGGAGACGGATTGAATGAGAACTCTGAGAACTGCTAATTGTTGAGGCCAGGTAGCGGGCCTGGGGAAGTTCATTACTCTGTTCCCTTCACTTTTATAGGCTTGAGACGCTATTAAAAATAAATCATGCATATCCGTAAGCACAATCTTACCTAGAAAATAACACCCCCCTATTGCTGAAATGCTGGAGATTTTCTGCTCCTACTCGCAGCTCCTGTGTGTGTACCTGTGCACACGCTCACCGACATACAATGAGCACACCTCCCTGCTCCCGTCCGTCCGTACACACACGTATTCTCAGATAACTAGATGTATATTTTAATTGCTTTCCCTAGTGAGCAAGATAATGCATTCAGGAGCCATTGATTAAAAACATGAACTGTAAAATTATGCGGCAAAGTTTAGAAAACTTTCAGAGGTTACATTTTGACACGCTCCGATCTTGCCTTTAACAATGACAGAATGCTACACAAAAACACTGCATTTCCTCCAGTATGGGCCTTTATCTTATCTTGACAGATTATTGCTGGTTAAATTGTAGTGCTGACTTAAAGGCAGGACTCTTCAAGGCAGTCAGAAATTAAGGCTTCACCAAATGGTAATAAAGCTATTAAAAGTGCAAATAGCAAACATCCACCGTGCACGTTAGACAGCTAATCCAAACTAGCAGTTTAAAAAGCAGAGCAATTACACTTTTATTTAAATGCAAGGATATGAGCAAGAATAGAATGAGGAGCCTTGTTTAAATGCATTCTTTTGAATATTTATTAGAAATAATACATGTAGTTAAGCCACTTATCTGATTTCAGTGAATAAGTAAAATGCAAAAGATCAATTTTCATAATTATACCAAAGAAGTCTGTCTTTCATAAAAATCTCATTAATAACACCATTATTACTGAAAAAATATCTTGGTATTATTATTGTTATTCTAATTATCAGCAAAATGCTACTGATAATGTTGTCATAAAATTCCCTTTTAGTATCCTATTAAGAGAGATAGACTAAGTAATGGTTTAAGTTCAGTGTAGACCCTAAGTGGCATCATAAAAATCTTCTTTGTGTATTGGGTTAAAATACATTATGTGTATAATTATATAAATGACTATGAGTTTGGCAAACAGGACCTGCTGTGGGTCTACGTCTGCGTTGCAGGTAGCCCTGAGCTCATGCACCGACGGGCAGGTCCACAGGCTGGGACCGGGGAGGATGACGGTGACATCTGGGGTCCTCGCCACAGACCATCCAACAGACAGTGTCCTGCTTCTGCTCGGGGACTGCTCCTGCCCTTGGGGTTTATGTACTCTGCTTTTGCTTCTCTGCTCTGATTCACCTGCACTGACACCGCCTTTCCAGGAAAGCCTGAACGTGGGCAGAAACTTCTGCTGGAGGAGGGGAACACTATTTTACTCCCCGGCCCGCGTCCCCATCTCTGAGACCCGCATAAGCAAGGGTTCAGTCCCATTCCGGACTGGGTAGCTAACAGTAAAACAATGGCTAGCCTGAATCCTGGCAAATATTGCTGCAAAGAAACAAAACTAAACCCAAAGCATTTGGAGACGTCTCTGCATAATGAGCTCTATTAGGTGGGGTAGGGGGAGGATTTGAAGCAAAATTAGCTGTACAGTTATTGTTGAGATTTGTTCTCAGTTCCCACTAAAAAAAAAAAAAAAAGATCCCACAACACAAACTCGAGTGTCTTTGTTTAAGATGCATGTTTTCCTCCTGCTCCCTCAGACCTAGTCAACAAGCAGCCTTGGCGGCGGGTCCCTCTGCATCTTGGAGATCACGTCTGTCTCCTCTCCAGACCTGCAGAGGCCGGTGGTGCCTCCTCCGGTCCCGCCTGCACTCGCAGAGGATGCAGATGACCAATCACACCAGCAAGAAACACACCTACTTAGCCCACCACCTGTGCGTGAGCGTCTCTGAACCTCACCGAGCCGGCATGAATAGAGGCCTGTGAGCACTTAATGCGTTGAAGTGCAGGGCCCTGGGTAGTGAATTAATGCTAACGTAGCTCTTTGAATGGGAAGAAATGATTGAGTGGGAATGAAGTAAGAGGCGAAGTTTCTCTGTCCTTACTTCTGTTTCAGCCCAGAGCTGAAAACACAAAGGAATTTTGGGAGGACTAGGTCCCCTCCGACTCCCCCTCGCCATGAGGAGCGGGGAGGGCCCCACCTTCAGGGGACCCCACCCTCCGGGGCGCACGCCCCCTTCCTGCAGGGGTGTTCCTCCTGGGGGAGGAGCTCCGGTGGGGCCCTCTGCAGACTTCTGGGGCTGTCTTGGCCTCACACTTGGCAGAACCACCTCAGTGTCTGGGATGAGGGAGCCCCCCACGTCGGGACGTTGGGAGTCCAGAGCCCCCAGCCCGGCATGGTGGTGCACGCTTGTAATCCCAGTACTCGGGAGGCTGAGACAGGAGGAGCACAGGTTCAAGTCCAGCCTCAGCAACTTAGCGAGGTTCTCAGCAACCTAGTGAGACCCTGTTTCCAAATAAGATATAAAATTGGGCTGGGGGTGTAGCTTGGAGGTAGAATGCCTCTGGGTTCAATCCCCAGGACCAAAACAAAACAAAACAAAAGCATTCAGAGCCCCTGTCCAGCTCTTCCCTGACAGAGGGCTGTGAGGGTCCTCTTTTTTCGGCTCTGCCTACGAGGACCCCCCCGCAGCCAGACAACGGGGCAGGAAGTTGTCCCTGAGCCAGGGCAGGACCAAGTGTCCTCACGTGGTCCTGTGGTCCTAGGGACCCTGGCTCAGCCTGCCGGAGCCATCACGCCCAGCCCTGTTCCCTGTGTCGGGGGCCCCAGGACCTTGGAGGGCACTTTTGGGGGGCACCTGGGGGTCCTTCCTCTGCTCTCTGGTCCTGCCTCTGGCCTTTCAAATGACATGGTCACAGAGGCAGGGAGCAGGTGAGCCACAGACACAGTCCCCAGACCCACACTGCACAAGGCCGGAAAAACACTGGGTGGGGAAGGGACCGTCCGGAGGGCCCAGGGCTGAGCCACCCAAGGACAGGAAGGTGGTCCGAGCCGCGGAAGTAGAAGAGAGGGCAGGGAGTCTACTGTTCTGGAAAGTTCCCTCCTGGCCTGGCCAGTGGAAGGTGTGGGAGGTGGCCATAGAGGCGGGTTAGGTGAC
>PVLC010034393.1:0-16935 GCA_004027655.1 Graphiurus murinus
GTACTGGGGATTGAACTCAGAGGCATTCTACCTCCGAGCTATACCCCCAGCCCTATTTTTTATTCTTTATTTTGAAACCGAGTCTCACTAAGTTGCGGAGTGCCTCACTAGGTAGCTGAGGCTGGCCGCGAACCCGGATCCTCCGGTCTCAGCCTCCCGAATGCTGGGATTACAAGCGTGCGCCACCACGCCCGGCCCTCCATCCCTTTTTAATTTTTATTTTGAAACCGGATCTTGCTAAGTTTCCCAGGCTAGCCTTGAACTTTCTATTCTGCCTTAACCTCCCAAGTCACTGGAATTACTGGTGTAGGTCACCCCCCCCCGCCCCGCCCCCGCAGCCTGTCAGCTCTTAGCTTTGCCTCTTAGGTGGAGGAAGGGAGATTGTGAGACAACCAAGGGCGTCCTGGGACAAGACCTGGCGTCCTGGAGAGCTAGGCGCCTCCAGAGCAAGTTGCTTACACTGCGAACATGTCGGGGTACTGAGTGCGTTGGAAAACATGCTCCAACTCCTGCAGTTTCAACTGGCTGAAAGTGTTGCGGAAGGCGTCTGCAGACCCTTGGAGGCTATGTGGCCTTACTCCTCCAGCTGCTTAAGCTCAGGATCCTCATCGTTGTTCTTGAGACCAGGAGATCTCACCCCAGCGCAGCTGCCTTCTGTGGCCACTCTTGGCTCGGGTTCAGACTTTATTTTCTTCCCGCGCTTGTCTCCTCCCTCTACAAACAGTGACTCCTCGGTGGCCTTCCCATCTGGAAAGGAGGAAAGTCGGAGGTGTGCGTAGGGATGAGACAGAGAGAGAGAGAGACAAGAGAAGAGAAGAGGAGAGAAGAGAGAAGAGGAGAGAGGAGTGTGCCCTCGTCCCATCCACCTGCCTCCCCGCAGCAGAGGTTTTTTTTTTGTTGTTGTTGTTTTGAGGGAATTAGTTGCAAAGCACCTGTCCTCGTCAGGCACTGACCCTTCTGTTCCTCCAGGGGCGCATGGACTCCCCAGCTCTGGCACCTGGCCTCTTCTTGGCTGCACTTGCATGGAAGGTCCATGCTGTGAGTCCCTTCCATGAAGCTGCGCATCTCCCAGAGCTCTGAGTTGTGGCGCTTTCTGGCGACTAGTGCGTCTGCGCACTGTGGTGTAGGAGGTTAGACCTGCTGGGCGCGCAGGGGGATGCACTGGGGGACACACACGGGGCGTAAAGCAGGGGAGAACTTGCTAGAAGGGTACTGTAGGGGGAGTGTCTGGAGAAAGGGAGCGAAAACTTGCAACTTAGTTGACTACTCCCAATTGGGACAGGTTGACTGCTCCTAGAACAGGCTGTGCTGGATTGTGCTTGGGGCCAGGGGAGGGGTGGAGGGGAGAAACCTCACACCTGCTCTGAGAGATCTTGGAGAGTATCACTCTGCCCAGCCTTCCATGTGCGCTCACAGTCCTGGGGCACCCCTGCCCTTAGTTCAGCAAGAGCAGGAGAGGCAGAGATGGGGCTGAAAAGCACGCGGTGCCTCTGGCAGCTCTAGGTGGCTGAAACCAAGGCAGTGAACCTTGTGTGGACTGTGAGTGCCACTCTCCCCTCTGGCAAATGGCTAGCTAATGACTTCGGCTCCATTCTCTCAAGTCCCTAAATCGGGCTAGTAATGAAGATGAAATAAATTGTTAGCTAGGCGCGGTGGCGCACGCCTGTCATCTCAGTACTTAGGAGGCTGAGACAGGTTTAAGGATCATAGGTTCAAGGACAGCCTCAGCAATGCAGTGAGACTCTCAGCAAAATATAAAGACCCTATTTCAAAATAAAAAAATACGCCCCTGGGTTCAAGCTCCAGTACAAATATTAATATTAATATTATTTATGAACCTGGCATGGTGGCAAACACCTGTTATCCCAGTTCTTAGGAGGCTGAAATAGGAAGATAGCTGGTTCGAGGCAACCCTCAGCAACTTGGTGAGACCCTGTTTCAAAATAAAAATGACTGGGGTGTAACAGAAAGCCCCAGAGTTCAAGCCCCAGTACCCCCCCAAAAGTAAGATTTATAAGATTATAATATAAACTGAGTGTGGGCCCCTAGTGGGAAGAGTCTTCAGCTCAGCCTGTAAGAGTGGCCCACTGTCAGCCGGGCGTGGTGGCGCACGCTTGTAATCCCAGCATTCGGGAGGCTGAGACCGGAGGATCCGGGTTCGCGGCCAGCCTCAGCTGCTTAGTGAGGCACTCTGCAACTTAGTGAGACCCGGTTTCAAAATAAAGAATAAAAAACAGGGCTGGGGGTATAGCTCGGAGGTAAAATGCCCCTGAGTTCCATCCCCAGTACCGCAAAAAAAAAAAAAAAAAAAAAAAAAAAAGAGTGGCCCACTGTCCCCATGACCTGGGACCTCACTGGGAGAAGAGAGAAGAGAGCACCGCCAAGGTATTGCCAACAGGTATTCAGCCACTAGCTGAAGAGTTTTGCCACAGTGTTTGAACAAGACACTATTCAGTAAGGTGCTCAGGTATGCGACAGCCTCCGAGTACGCAAGGGGGACCAGAATGTTCTGAGGGATTTACTTATTTTTCAGTACTGGGGATTGAATCCAGTGGCATTCTATCTCTGAGCTACACCCTCAGCCCTTTTTATTTTTTGTTTGGAAACAGGGTCTTGTACAGTGCTAAGTTGCTGAGGTTGTCCTTAAACCTGTGATCCTCCTGTCCCAGTCTCCCAAGTACTGTGATTGTAGGCATGTGCTACCACACCTGCCTTGGAGGGGTTTTTGTGACATTATGACCCAGAATTCCCCATCTGGCACTGCCTAACACAGGACTCATGATCTGTGGACTTTGGTGTTGGAGGATGGACCTCACTTTGGGAGACGTCCTGGGCTAGGACAAGCTCCTCTCAGGTCAGTCTGGTTGTCTCTCAGTCTTGAAGTCACTTCTCATGGTCATACTTGATTAGAACCCACAGAATTTCACAGTGCCTTGAGTTGTGGGTTAGGAATTATTACACTGTCCTTGTGTTGTCTTTCTGGTTATTATTATTATTATTTTTTACATGAACATGCCTTATCTTTACAATGCAATTGTAACTACTCTGAGGGTGGAGAAATGATCTAGCCCAGCTTTCTTTTCCCATAATGCCAGGCACCTGGGGACTTTAGAGATGGCAGAAATTTAGTTGCTTGACATGGGAACCAGTGTCTGCTATTAGAAAGGATTATGCCCTCTTTTTTGTTTTGCATACTGGGGATTGAACTTTGGGGTGTTCTAACACTGAGTCACACCCCTATTTATTTATTTGTGGTACTGGGGATTGAACCCAGGGGCATTCTACCTCCAAGCTATACCCCCAGCCCTATTTTTTATTCTTTATTTTGAAACAGGGTCTCACTAGTTGCGGAGGGCCTCACTAAGTAGCTGAGGCTGGCCAAGAACCTGCAATCCTCCTGTCTCAGCCTCCCAAGTACTGGGATTACAAGCATATGCCACCATACCCAGCTGCCCCTAGACATTTATTTATTCATTCATTTATTTATTTATTTATTTATTTATTTATTTATTTATTTATTTATTTATTTATTTTGCGGTACTGGGGATTGAACTCAGTGGCGTTCTACCTCCAAGCTATACCCCCAGCCCTATTTTTTATTCTTTATTTTGAAACCAAGTCTCACTAAGTTGCAGAGTGCCTCACTAGGTAGCTGAGGTTGGCCGCGAACCTGGATCCTCCAGTCTCAGCCTCCCGAATGCTGGGATTACAAGCGTGCGCCACCACGCCCGGCTCCCCCTAGCCATTTTAAATAATGGTAATAATAAATAATAATTATTATATTATTATTGTTGTTTTTATTATTTGTTAATAGAGACTGAACAAAGGGGAATTTTACCTCTGAGCTATACTCCCAACCCGTTTTTATTTATTTATTTTTTGTGGTATTAGTGATTGAACCCACATGCATTCTACCTTTAAGTTACACCCTCAGCCTGATTTTTTATTTCTTATTTGGAAACAGTCTCACTAGATTGATGAGTCTTACTACTTGCTGAGGCTGTACTTGAACCTGTGATCCTCTTGTATAAGCCTCCCAAATACAGGGATTATAGGCATGTGCCACCACACCCAGCCCCCAACCCTTTTTATTTTTTGGTATTAGGGATTGAACCCAGGGGCATTCTAACTCCAAGCTATACCCCCAGGCTGATTTTATATCTTATTTGAAAACAGGGTATCACTGGGTTTGCTGAGAGCCTCACTAAATTGCCCAGGCTGGCTTTGAATCTGCAATCCTCCTGTCTCAGACTTCCAAGTACTAGGATTACAAGCATGTGCCACTACACCTGGCTCTATTTTTAATTTTTGAAACAGAGTCTTGCTAAGTTGCTGAGGGTTTGTTAATTGCTAAAGCTGGTCTTGAACCTGCAATCCTCCTGTTTCAGCCTCTTATGTACTGGGATTACAGACATGTGTCACTGTGCCCCATCTTCTTTTTCTTTTCTTTTTCTTTTTTTTTTTTTTTGATGTGGTAATGGGGATTGAAACCGAGGCATTCTATATCTGAGGTATACCCCTAGCCCTATTTTTTATTTTTAATTTAATTTACTTATTTATGGTCCTAGGAATGGAACTCAGCATTCTACCTGTAGGGACCGCTCATGTTATGTGGCATTCGGCACTCACAGGCTTGGACCTTTCTTGGTCAAATATAACCCCTCTGACCTAGGGAAGCCAGTGGGTGGGTCAAGGAAAGGCCTACCTCCCTCCCCCACAGCTACCAGTAACGAGATCTGCTCCCATTGGCTCCTCCTCCCCAGCTTCACCTCCCTACCTGACCTTCTCATATATTCTACTGTGTGTTCCAATAAAGCTGAGTTCCTGCGGTGCTGCCTGACCCACTGACTAGACTTCCGGCTCGGTGCTGTTTTTTGGGGGGCTTCCCCGACTCCCCAGGGTGGTGGGCCTGGCTGCGACACTCTCCCTCTGGCTCGGCCCCGACAAGCGAAGCGGCTGGCCCGCTTTGCTCTATCTACCCCGTGTGGCGTGGGACGCAACATCAGTTGCATGGAATGCTACACTCGTTTTCCCCTGTAAGGCCTCCTGGAGGACTCCAGGATTCCGCCGACGAGCTAATCGGACTTCGGGTGAGTGTACCTCCATAAAATATGGGGCAGTCTTCCTCTATAACCCTTCTCTTCACTCTTTGAAGTCGGGGACTCATCTTAGTTAAGGTCGCCCCATGGCTCCCTACTGGAGCACGTGGGATCGGATGGCAAGAGAAGCACAGTCCAATGCTGCCTTCCATCATTCACCCCCCTCCAAAAGTACAGTCAGGTACCCCTGCCCCCTCAACATTGTCAGGGCACGATTCTTTGGAGTTGCCTAATAAGCTGCCTGAGGAAAAGCCCCCTGATCCATTTGGGAGTGCTCCTCGGCCTCAATCTCGCCTCTATCCCTCTTTACCCCAGCAACCTGAGGCCCTGGGACATAGTTTGGCTCCTAAAGGGCCCTCCAATCCCCTTTGGGAGGCTTCTGCCCCCCCCCCCCCACCTGGAGCCATGTGCTCTGTCAGGCTTGCTAAATTTGGGCACAAAGATGGCCATTAACTCTAACATTCCTACCGGTGGCAGGACAGAGTCTCTCTCCCCTTCCCCCTCCCCGAGGTGGGGAGGACCTCCAGGCGGAACCAGCAGCGCCCCCTTCTGGTCATCTTTACCCAGTTAACATTAACCCTGGGGGAAATAGGCCTGTGCCCTGGTATCCCAGTAATTTAAAGGAGCTTAAAAAGGATGGCCCCAATTCTCCGTGGGCCAAAACAATCCTCCAGGAACTCGCTTACCAAAATTGCACAGTACAGGAAACGGAGGGGAGGTGCACAATGCTGCTGCTGCTGCCGGCTAATTCCCGAGGGCGCTGCCCCCGCAGCTGTTCACAGGAGCCGAGAGGTGCTCTGGGCCACAGCCACCGCCGTCTCTCATCTCCCTCCCCTAAACCTGACCTAGCCTCACAGTGGCTCAACTCTCAAACTTCCACCCTCGCCCTAAAGGCCACTGCCTCACAAGAGATCCCTAAAATACAATGGACCCCGGGACCCCCCGTATGGGTGGAGCAGTGGCCATTCCCAACTGTTGCATGCTCCAACAGTTGCATGTTATGGTTAAACAACAGGTCCAGGCTGGGCACTTAAAACGTTCTAACAGCCCATGGAATTCTCCAGTGTTTGTAATTAAAAAATCCAGTGGTAAATGGAGAATGCTGCAAGATTTGAGAAAAATCAATGAACGAATGATTCCCTTTGGCACCCCCCAGAGAGGGATGCCTTGGGTGCCTGCCATTCCTTGTGACCACTATAGTAATTATAGATATTAAGGATTGTTTTTTCTCAATTCCCCTACACCCTGGGGACACTGAAAAGTTTGCTTTTTCTATCCCACCATTAAATTTCCGAGGGCCTGACCAGCGATTTGAGTGGACAGTCCTACCCCAGGGTATGGCCAACAGCCCCTCAATCTGCCAAGACTATATGTCCAAAATTCTCTCCCCTTTATTCGGACGCCCCGATGTGCTCCTATACGTCTACATGGATGACATTATCCTGGGAGCCTCATGCCCCTCCAGACTCAATGAGCTTTACTTGGAGTGCTCTGAATTGCTTAAAAGTGCCTGTTTCCAAGTGGCCCCAGAAAAGATTCAAAGGGTGCCCCCATTCAAAATACTGGGCACAATCCTAGACTTAGATGTGGTTTCCCCCGCTAAGCCTGAGCTAAAAATCCAGGACAAATATACACTCCCACAGTTACAACAGTTGCTTGGGGATATCAACTGGATGCGACCGTGGATTCCCATCTCCACAGCTGAGTTGCTACCGCTCTTTGACTTACTCAAAGGGCTTGACCTCTCTTCAGAGGTGACCCTCTCTGCCAACACTGGGCTGCTCTAAACAATATACAGAGAGCTATAAATAATTCAACCCTTAAGCGCTTTGACCCCACCCTTCCCATCCACCTTGCTGTGCTTGGTGGAAATCCAGTCTATACTGCTCTCCTCTTACAGGAGGGGGAGCCCTTACACTGGATACACCTTTCCATTGGGGGAGCCCCTCAAGTATACTCTGCCCCAGATCAAATAGCTGACTGCGTCATTAAAGGGCGAGACTTGTTCATCCGGCTCTTTGGATGTGATCCCCAGGTTATCATTGTTCTCTTTCGATTGACAGATTTCACCTGGCTTGAGAGGCACCAGAGCAGGTTAGCCCTTGCCCTAGAAGGGTTCCTGGGAACACTGAACTGCCACTATGGGCCCTACAAGTGGGCATCCTCTTTCTCCCGCTTAGCCTGGGAACCCCCCCTCCGACTATTTGCTAATGTGCCTGACCCCAATGGTCCCACTGTGTTTACTGACGGTGGCAAAGCGGGAGCAGCCATAGTTTTATATGTCCGAGGCTGGTGCTATGCCCCACCAACCAAGACCATCGCTCATCAGATCCAAGGTTCTGCCCAGTTCAAAGGGCTCTATGCCGTAATTATGGCATTGGCTGAGATGCTGGTCTCTTTCAACCTGTTCTCAGATAGTCTTTATGTTGTTCACCTCCTGCCCACCTTAGCCGATGTCTACATCAGGTTGGATAATAACCCCATAACCCCTCTTACGATCCAGGCCCAAAACCTGCTTAAACAGAGAACAGCCCCCTTGTTCCTCCAACACCTGCGAGGCCACCAATCTTTCCGAGCTTCCTAACAGAGGGCAACTCCCTCGCTGACAGGTTGGCCACTACGGGCACCATCGCCTGCTACCTCTGGCTGAGGCTACAAACCTCCATGGCCTCACCCATGCAAACTGGAGAGGGCTTCATCACAGATTTCCACAAGTACCGGTTAAAGATCTCAAAAAGATTATCCAGATCTGTAAAAGCTGCCAGCCATTCTTACTGACCCCTCCACTTCAACAGCAGGGAGTCAATCCCTGAGGCCTACGCCCCAACAACTTCTGGCAGACTGATGTTACCCATGTCACAGCCTTTGGGAGACTCAAATATGTCTTTGTCACGGTGGACACCTTCTCTCATGCCTGCTGGGCAACTGCCCATGCAGGGGAAAAGTCTAAACATGTCATCAATCATTTGCTTCAATGCTTTGCAGTTCTAGGCCTGCCTAACCAGCTAAAAACAGATAATGGACCTTGCTTTATTGGGCAGTCCTTTCAAGAGTTCCTCAAGAGATGGAACATAACCCATACTACAGGCCTTCCCCATAACCCCCAAGAACAGGCAATTGTAGAACGAACCAACCGCACCCTAAAAACCCAGCTTACAAAACAAAATGGGGGAGCTCTCCCCCCTCCCCATGACCAGCTCAGGAAGGTGCTCCTGACACTTAACATTTTAAATTTTTCAAAAGACTCACATTCATCACTGCTCCAATGCCACTGGACCGGGATCATGCTATACAGGGCACTTGAAGCCAGGTGGAAGGACCCGTTGACGGGTCTCTGGAGGGGACCTGATCCCCTCATTAGTGTGGGACGAGGATTTGGCTGTGTTTTCCCCACTGGGGAACCCCAACCCATCTGGGTTCCAGCCAGAGATCTTAAACACTGTCCTACCCCGGCTGGGGAATGCCTATCTATACCTACCCCAGAGGGTTCCACGCCCCCCGAGGAAGTCTCTCTTGTATGCTCTCTTATAGGAGACTTGTCCCAATGGCCCGATTCCTCCTGATGACGCTGCTACTGGAAAACCTCAGAGAACCATTGGTGAAAACAGGATTCGGCGATTCTAGGCAGCCCCGAGCCCTCCTCCTTCAGAAGACATTGGAGATCCGTGCACCAACTGCTTCACTAGTCAGGAAGGACTGGCAAAGCATTGTCACAGGACAGACAAACAGTGCAATAAAGGTATACAGGCTACAGGTGGCCGCCCTAATGCAGGGCAGAGAGAATGGCTGCCCAGGAGCAGTGCTCACTCACATCTGATGGTCAGCCCCTAAAATAACTCCAGTCGCATCTGGAAAGCCTCCTCCCCAATGCCCCTGTAATCAGTTTATAGCCCAATACCAACAGCTTACGGCCAAGCCTGATGACCTATATGGGCATCGTGAGCCTTACGATGATGTTGCCCAGCCTATGCCCCACATCCCATAAGGCCCCAGGAAATCCAATGACGGGTAAGACCCCTGGAAAGATAGGGGCAACCTAAGACAGGATTCCTGGGCGCTGGCTCCCCAGAGGCCAGGTGACAGTGTGTCCAATGACGGGTAAGATCCCTTGAAAGATAGGGACAACCTAAGACAGGAACACTGTTTACGAGGACTTCTGAGGGCTTAAAACAAAGAAGGGGGAAATGTAGGGACCGCTCATGTTATGTGGCATTCGGCACTCACAGGCTCGGACCTTTCTTGGTCAAATATAACCCCTCTGACCTAGGGAAGCCAGTGGGTGGGTCAAGGAAAGGCCTACCTCCCTCCCCCACAGCTACCAGTAACGAGATCTGCTCCCATTGGCTCCTCCTCCCCAGCTTCACCTCCCTACCTGACCTTCCCATATATTCTATTGTGTGCTCCAATAAAGCTGAGTTCCTGTGGCGCTGCCTGACCCACTGACTGGACTCCCAGCTTGGTGCTGTTTTTTGGGGGGCTTCCCCGACTCCCCAGGGTGGTGGGCCTGGCTGCGACACTCTCCCTCTCGCTCGGCCCTGACAAGCGAAGCGGCTGGCCCGCTTTGCTCTACCCCGTGTGGCGTGGGATGCAACTGATGTTGTGTGGAACGCTACACTACCTCTGAGCTATACCCTCAGCCCTACTTTATTATTTTACTTTGAAGCTGGGTCTAAGTTTCAGAGGGCCTCACTAAGTAGCTGAGGGTGGCCGTGAACCTACAATCCTCCTGTTTCAGCCTCCCAAGTACTAGGATTACAGGTGTGCACCACCATTCTCAGTCTTATTTATTTTCTTTTGAAACAGGGTCTTGCACTTTGGACTTGAACCTTTGGTATTCCCGTCTCAGCCTAGATTATTCTGTCTTAAAATTCATAAGGAATTTGAAATCTGTATACTAATCACATAAATTGATCTTTGCTGATAACAATGGTGTCATGTGTAACAAAGAATAGACACAAACTGTAGGTGGTGTGAGAGGGAGCCCGTAAGAATCCTATGGAAGATTTAGCACAACTGTACAGCTTCAGGTCTGATTATTATTAGCTGGCTAGAACTTCACAGTACACATTATTTTGAGGCTTCAAGCTGTCATTCATAACTCAAACTCTTTAATTGTATTCATTGGAATTTAAAAGGGTATAGCCATTAGTGGCCACAAAAAATCTGAGATTCTATTTATAATTGTATGTCAGACCCTGGTTGATTTCCTCAGAGCCAATATCCCAAATCCATGTGTGGATTTTCTTTAGAGGACATACTAAGGATGAATTTTAATTTTAAATCACAGAATTAAAACTCACATATTTGCTTAGAAGGATACTTATGCCTTATATTAATGTGTTTTAAATGACATATTTACCTTTTCAGGCAGTAAGAGGGATCAGAAAGAAATATATTTCAGAATATCTCATTCATATTCTTATAAAGTGAACCAGTTTTGAAATTTCTTGTTTAAGCAATTGCAACATTAGCAACAACAAATCTAAAGAAACTTAAATGAAAATCTAGCCCCAGGTTTTACCCACCTTGGGCTTCAGTTTTACTTTCATTATGGAACTGGGATTAACATTATACATGTGAACATGCTTTCCCTTGACATTGCTCCCAGTATAATAAAGATACAATTTCATATGTTTGTGCATATCTGTGACTATATATATTTATGTATGCTGGGGTGAAGGTGAATTTAGTATTCATTTTCTGGTAATTAATTGGCAAATTTCTCACAATACTATAAAACTAGAATTAACATGTGACAAACCTGTCAGACAATTATTTTCTTTTTTTTTGTGGTTCTAGGGATTGAACCCAGGGTCATTTTTACCTCTGAGATACACTCCCACTCTATTTTATTTTACTTTTTATTTGGAAATAGGGTATTACTAAATTGCTGAGAGCTTCACTAAATTGCTAGGGCTGACTTCGAACTTGCAATCCTCCTCTTTAGCCTCCCAAGATTACAGGCTTGCACTACCATGCCCTGCTCAGGAACTCAATTCTAAATACCAGCCAGGGGTAGTGACACACCTCCATAATTCCAGTACTTGGAAGGCTAAGACAGGAAGTTCACAGGTTCATGGCCATCCTTAGTGATTTAGTGAGACTTTCATTAACCTTGTGAGACCCTGTTTCAAAAAAAATAAGCCAGTGTGGTGGTACACACTTACAATCTCAGTACTTGGGAGGCTGAGACAGGAGAATTACAGGTTCATGGACAGTCTCAGCAACTAGTGAGACTCTCATCAACCTGGTGAGACCCTGTTTCAACATAAAAATAGGGCTGGGAATGTAACTCGGAGGTAGAACGCCCATTGGTTCAATCCCCAGCACCACACACCTCTGTATATACCAGTAATAATATGTACAAAAATGTAGGTGACAAAATACGTGTGGAAAAGTTTTAGGCACCGATCCCGGGAATGTGTGACATTCTGCCTCCTGGGCTGGGAATGGGATAGACTAGAGACAGGGGTCTCACCTTAGCCTTGACAGAATGAATTCTTATAGTTCTTTGGAACCAGCAAGACCTCTAGGACAGAAGAGCTCCTTACATTTAAGGTGATGAACAGAAAGTGGAGCAGAGCAGAGGAATTGTCACCTGCTCCTTCCCTATTGATGCTATTGCGAATGGCTCTTAAGAAGCAGCTCTGAGTCCAGGGTGGGTACTGAGCTCAACACCCTGGCTGCAACTCAGCCCTGTGTGCATTCACTCTCACTAGGGATTTTCCCCATCCTTTCATCACATTGGACGTCCCAAAGGGCAGAGGGGGGAGGGGGTGAGCATGGCTCGATGGGGGAGGGAACAGAGAAGAAAGTATTGGTCAGTGTGAACCCACCATGGCACGTGGGGAACTGTGATGCGTGGGGCCTCTGGATGGGGACTCAGAAATGTCACCTCATGAAAGCACAGCTCTTGTTTTGTTTAATTAGTATTTCCTGGACAATTCATAGTGACATTCACCATACCCCACTAGGCACACAAAAATGAATATATTGATGCTTAATTTCTTTATTGATAACGTAAGTGCTGAGGAAAATGGGTGGCATGGGCAGCATGGATGGCCTAGGTGTCAGTGGAGCCAGAAAAGCCATCTCCAATCTGGCTGATGAGGAATGATGGAATTCTAGGGTCCCTCCAGCACCTCTAGAAGAAGGTGGTCATGAGTACCAGGTGGCTCATCACCGCACAAGGATTCCCTCAGATGCCTCCTATGTTTCACTCTCCTCCTCTGAAACGAAGTCTAGAATCCGAGGGGAAAAAGGGTTGGCTTAGTATATTGAACATTTACTATCGTAATGGAAAAGACACATCATGCCACTTTATATACCACCAAGGTTTTAAATGGCAGAGTAGAAGGTATTTTCTTATTGTACAAATCTGTAAGGGGCGGGGCTTTAGTTCAGGGGTGGAGTGCTTGCTGAGACTGCCAGAGGCCGGGGCATCCATCCATCCCTAGCACCACAAACAATACCTTAGGATACAGAGCTCCACAGTCCTCTTTCTGCTCCTCCTTAGGGAGCACTAGCTATGTGCTCTGCTCTGCAAGAGCCTGAGCACCTTGTCTCCCTCTTCCCAATCCTAATACCCTTTAATGGTTCCTTGCAGGTGCTGGGTGCAGGACTAGCTTGTGAACTGCTCCAGGTCCCTAGGAGCACCAGCTGTGTGCTCTGCTCTGCAAGAGCCTGATCACCTTGTTTCCCTCTTCCCAATCCTAATATCCTTGAATGGCTCCTTACAGGTTCTGGGTGCAGGACTAGCTTGTGAGCTGTTCCAGGTCTCTGATGTCATCTGCATGCCTGGTAACTAGAGAAGGCAGCATGTACATCCTGACAGCTGTCCATGGGCTGTCCAGCTCTGTCCAGCCCTCCTCACTAGGGACAGTACAGTACTGGTGGGTTTATGGTGATGTTTCACATGACAGCATGTGAGTCCCATTTAAAGTCATATCAGTGTGAAAGGCCCATCTTCAGTGTGAAGAAAGTAGTCAATGGGAAGGAGCAGGTGGGAGTTGTGGACAGAAGATTTTAAGGATGTCTAAGGGATCACTAGTCTTCTGCAGCCTCTTGAGAATTGAAAGGGGGTCTGGAAGGAAGGCTGGGACTCTGCCTTGACATTTCAGCCTGTAGTGTTCAGGAAAGTTGAGCCCAAAGCAGCAGGAATGAATTAAACTCTCAAATTTGTTTTTCCATGAGCAAGTTTAAGGGAAAAAGGTTGACCATCATCACCAATGTCACTTGTGCACCCTCCAACCTATCACAGCCTCCAAATTCTCTGTACAGAGAACAGTCAGCTCACTGTGTTTTAGCCACACTTCCAGGATCCTGGACTAGGGCTTATCCTGCCCAGCATGGTGGGCACCCCACCCCTGCTGCTCCACTGGGACATGCAAAGCCCATCCCTTATTTCCAAGGCAAAAACTGGAATGAGAATTTCAGAAAGATGGTTGACAGCAACAAGGGATGACAGAGTCACAAAATCAGCTCTTCCTTAAATTCCTGCTGTTAAAATGCAGATGAAAGAAGCTGTCAGCCATCACTATCCTCTTAGCCTCCTACCTAATGAGGTTCCATTGTATGTAATCCTTTGGGAAGTTCCCAAACTGCAAATCGTAAATGACACAAATGGCTTACTCACCCTGACACCTGCTTCTGCTACCTGAATATAGAGTGTAAAGAAGGCAGATGGAGCCGAGCTCATGCTGAGGGGATGCAAAGCACCATAGTTCAATGCTCAATAAACATCACTAAAGCACACAGTGGGCTGACAGATGTGGGTTGATATCAGGTCTGGATTCCCAAGACTGGTTTCCTAGAACAGCTCTACTGTATTTGCAGAAGAGAAGGGGAAATAGTGTTTCCTGTTCCTTGGAATTCATGCTGCAGAGTTTGGAAATAGATAAGAACATGTAGACTTTTCTTGCATTTCTGTCCTTTGGCTCATGTTCTCTTTGGAACTCCAATGAGAGACCTGGAAACTCAGGGAGGTGAAAAGCAACTCAGCAAACCTTCAGATTTTCTTTTCTTCTGACTTTGTCTTACCAGCCTGAGGAAATGCCCCCAACCTCCTCCCAACTTCCCCCACCTGAGCCAGGCCTGAATGAAAATTGAAAGCTGAGATTATATCACTTTTCACAAATACGTACAAATAAGAGGAGGAGGAAGAGAAGGAGGAGGGGAACCCAGCACTCAGGCTCTTCAGTTATCTTCCACACCAGTGCCAGCCCAACTAAACATACTTACAAAGAACATACAGTGTGTTCTTTGAGTAAATTGCTCTCGGCCCAATCCTTAAAAATTCATTCATTCACCTATGTGCTTATGCTGGGCTTAAACACTTTCCTACAATACCACCTCTCAGAACCTGGCTGCTCCCTCCATCAATTCGTTATTGTTGTTTTGGTGGCACTGGGGGCATTCTACCTCTGAGCTACACCCCCATCCCCCTTTTTTAACTTATCTATCTATCTATAATTTTTTTGTGATACTGGGGATTGAACTCAAGGGCATTCTATCTCCGAGCTACACCCCCAGCTCTATTTTTTATTCTTTATTTTGAAACAGGGTCTCACTAAGTTGTGGAGTGCCTCACTATGTAGCTGAGGCTGGCTGCAAACCCAGATCCTCCGGTCTCAGCCTCCCAAATGCTGGGATTATAAGCGTGCACCACCACGCCCGGCTTACTTTTATATTTTGATACAGGGTCTTACTAGGTTGCCTAGGCTGATCTTAAACCTGCAATCCTCCTGTCTCAGCCTCCCAAGTCCCTGGATTACAGGTATGCACCACCACTCTTGACTCCCTCCATCAATCTGAATACTTCTAAGGCCACCCACCTCACTCTACACACAAGTGTGACCTCAAGGATTACCAAGGTACAAATAGCTAAACTTCCCTTACTATAAAGATATATGTATGTATGGGTTATATATGTATATACATATGTATGTACATATATGAGGCCTATTTATATATTTAAATTTACACACAGAACATGAAAAGCAGTTTTTTGTTTTATTTCCTTTACAAAATCATATTTCTTCTAGTAATGGGAAAGAACCACAATCTCAAATTTACCATTCAATTTCCCACCCAAGAAAACTCCAAAGCTCAAAACTTGTTTGCCAACCTAAAAAAGACAACAAACAAACAAGAAACAAAAACACCAGCTGTCATGGGTGGTAATCTACACTAGTAATCTCAGCTACTCAGGAGGCTGGGGCAAGAAGATTGTGAGTTTGAGGTCAGCTAGGGATATTTAGCAAGACCCTGTCTCAAAATAAAAATAGGACTGGCTCAGTAGTAGAGCACTTGCCCAGAATGTGCAAGGCCCCAGTTTAATCTCAGCACCTAAAAACAAAAACAAAAACAAAACAAAAAACCAAACAAACCACCAACTTAAAAATGTCTAGGTCAAACCACCAACTTAAAAATGTCCAGGTACTGAAGCAGATTTATAATGACTGCCTTGATAGATTTTTTTTTCAGATTTACTGACCTTCACTCTGTCTTCATCCACATTCATATATCTTGAAAGTTCCCAGCTGTGGGGAGAAAACCGCAAACGGTCAATATTTAGTGTCGGGGACAAAGTAGAATACAGCATGTTCATTCGGTGCTTGTTTTAAACTTAAAATCTCCCCTTATAACTCCCCAGATCAAATTTTCTGCAATACCCAGAAAAAGACAGTCTCAATTTGGAAGTGAGTTCACCTCATCACAAAATTTAAGATGGCACTAGCTGGGCATGGTAGCACATGCTTGTATCCCAGTACTGGGGAGGCTGAGACAGGAGGATCACAGGTTCGAGACCAGCCTCAGCAACTTAAAAAGGCCTTCTTTAACTTAGTGGGACCGTTTCAAAATAAAAAAAATAAACAGGGCTGGGGATGTAGCTCAGAGGTAGAATGACCCTGGGTTCAATCCCCAGCACCACACACACCCATAAAAAGATGGTACTAACACCTCAGTAGTCAAGACACATAATTTTAATACACGACGTTAAGTAAAAATGATGTCAAAATCTATGATGAGGCCAGGCATGGTGGTACATGCCTGTAATCTCAGTACTTGGGAGGCCAAGACTGCAGGACTGCAGGTTCAAGAACATCCTCAGCAACTTTGACAGACTTTCAGCAACTTAGAAAGACTCTAGGGAGACTCTGTTTCAAAATAAAAAAGAAAACAAGGGTAGGGTGTAGATCAGAGGTAGAATGCTGCTGAGTCCAGTCCCAGTAAAAAACAATCTATGATGAACAAGTTCTGCAAATGTTAAATACAGGAAGGCTACAGCCCTGCAGGTGCATGGCAGGACCTCATTGCCCTGACCCTGACCCCAGTGAAATTATGTTTACAAAAGTATAGGCAGTACCAGCAGCAGAGGCCACAAAAGAAAAATAGACCACAGCAAAATTAAAAGTTTTTGTGTATCAAGAGAAACAATAAGCCAGGCGTGGTGGCACATGCTTGTAATCCCAGTACTTGGGAGGCTGAGACAGGAGGATCACAGGTTCGTGGCCAGCCTCAGCTACTTAGTGAGACCCTCCACAACTTGGTGAGACCCTGTTTCAAAATAAAGAATAAAAAATAGGGCTGGGGGTGTGGCTCGGAGGTAGAATGCCCCTGGGTTCAATCCCCAGGACTGCAAAAAAAAAAAAAAAAAAAAAAAAAAAAAAAAAAAAAAAAAAAAAAAAAAAAAAAAAAAAAAAAAAAAAAAAAAAAAAAAAAAAAAAAAAAAAAAAAAAAAAAAAAAAAAAAAAAAAAAAAAAAAAAAAAAAAAAAAAAAAAAAAAAAAAAAAAAAAAAAAAAAAAAAAAAAAAAAAAAAAAAAAAAAAAAAAA
>PVLC010034394.1:0-16952 GCA_004027655.1 Graphiurus murinus
CCAAGAGAGAACAAGCAATAGGTGCCCAGGAACGGTGCGTATTTGAAACCACAAACTAAAAATCTATGATCCCTTGGGTCTTTTAGTCTGTTTTGAATGAGGCTCCCATTTCTGTTAAAGGTATTCAAATAAAGGTATTCAAATATGTGGTTCAGAGTATTTACTTTTAAGAAATCAAGTCAACAAGATTCTAACAAAGATGTATTACATACTGAATGGTGTTTGGTAAGGGTTCAGACAGGAATTACAGGCTGCCATCAATATCTATACATTTGCAAAAATGTCACATTAAGTGCTCACGTAGTATCCAATTCTAAGTGTAACATTCTTTTGGTACTTGATGAATTGGTGAGGTTATAGATACACTAATTACCTTGGTTGAATCTTTATACAATGTACACTTAGATCAAGACATCACTTTGTACTCCATACATATTCACAATTATTATTTGCTAATTAAAAATAAATTAGTAAAAATATTTTACTAGCAAGGAAATCGTGTTTTTAAAAAATGTTTCCAACGTGCATTAAGAGTATATTTCCTTCTAAACATAAAATATACGTAAGCAATGTTGTATGTGTCTATATAATAAGTTCCTAGACATTCTGAATATATCTGTATTCTGGATATAGAAAATCTCTATTTGGCCCATAGATGTCAAACTTTCTTACTAATTTCTTTCTTTTCTTCCCCCCACCCACCTTGGTACTGGGGATCAAACCCAGAGTATTCTATCTCTAAACTATGTCCCCAGCCATTTTTAGTTTTTGTTTTGAAACAAGGTCTTACTAAGTTGCTAAGGTTCTCTCTAAGTTGCTGAAGCTGGCCTTGAACCTGCAATCTCCCTGTCTAAACCTCCCAAGTACTAGTATTATAGACATGTACCACCACACCTGCCTTAGATGACAAATCTTCAAGAAATAGTAAGATATGCCTACTCTTTAAAATACGTATTTCTTGAAGAATTCAGAAAAATCATTCACCTTTAAGATCCCTCCTTAACATTTGCCCTGTCCTTTGGAGTGATGTTATAAACTCTGATATGGATGTATCAATACCAGATAAAAAAGAAGAAATAATTTTTTCTGATTCACTTAACACAATAGCTTTGAGAGAACAATATGAAATCAGAGTTCAATGTGCTCTCTTGACAAATTAGACATACTTCCAATAACAGAAATAAGAATAAATAAGATTTCACCATAGGCCATGGGGGGGGTGTGCTGGCTGGGTCAGCCTGGCACACAAGTGACTCTCCCAGTAGGGCCCAGCACGGTGCGTTCATGGGAAGCTACAGCTGTCCTTGGGCTCTGCATTCTCCACACCTGTGTGACAGCAACATCTGTTCCCACCAAGAAAGCCTGCAGAGGACCTATGACCTCAGAGAAAGGTCGGAGCCCACACATCAAGTCCCTTGACACTCACATTTGCTATTACTCAGGGTCTTCAGATCCCCCCGACTCTCCATGGGGACCACTGCATTTGGTGTCTGTCTCTTCTACACCTGGTTTGCTCTTCCTCTGTGGGTCCTTGTAATAATTGGCCAGTGCCAGAGAGACCATTCACTGCTCAAACACCTCCAAGCCCAAACAGGAGACTCCTAAGGAAGAAAGGACCTGGAAGCTCAGCTCTCCACGCCTCCAAGCTCTTTGTCCTATGACCTAGGTCTTTGGAATGGCAGCTTTCCTTCTGAAAATCAGTAGCCTATCCATTTGTCCCACATCTGCCCAATCAACCCAGCGCTTCACAATCAAGGCTTTTCAGCAGAACTCCCAGAAAACTTCTTTAGTCAGTAACAATATCTTTTCACAGTCTCTAAGCCCATTTTTTGTTCCAAAAATGCTCCACAGGTTTTTCTATACCAATACAAGAGAACTGCCCAAGGCAGGACATGACCCATGCTGGACATTGTGATATAATTAGAGAACTCTATTTGGTCTTTGACCCCAGTTCCTGGCACAAAGCTCCTAAACACGTGTTATTCATAATAAGCCCCTTTCAATCACACCTGATTTTTGTGCTTACAGGTAGGTAAGGGCAGGATTCCCAGAGAGCATCAGGAGAAGCTGGTCACCAGAGAGACCAAGAGAACACAGGGTGGGAAATTTCAGCCTCACCCAGCAACCTCTGGGGAAGGGATGGTGGACTAGAGGTTGGATTATAAAAACTCCAGGGCACGGAAGTTTGGAGAGCTTCCTGGTTGGTGAATAAATCAAACCTACGGGAGACGTGATGGGAATCTTTGGTTTATGGCCAGTCAGTCTGAAGTATGGGTGCCTGGGTCTTGCCAGTCGCATCCAAGGTGGAGGCAGTCTTGTGGGACTGAGTTCTTTAACTTATGGGATCTGATGGTAACTCCAGGTAGACCATGTCTGAATTGGATTGCATGGCTGAACACCCAGCTGGTGTCAGAGAATTAGTTGGCATCTAAGAAAACACCCCAGAGACATTTGTGACTCCACCTTGGGAAAGACCCGATCCCTGGGGTCCTAATCAACATGGCCCTATAAATTCCAAAGCAGTGGACTGTCTTCTTTTCCAGGGCTCAATTTATTTTGCTGTTCCTTTGCCAATGGAAAAAGTTAAATGCAAGCTCCCCCAGAGGCCACCAACCAATAAATCATAGTCTAGCTCCTGAGGGATGAGGAGATATATTGGTCTGTTTAGGCTGCCTCACAGAGCACCACAAACTGGGTGGCTTAAATGACAGAAATGACTTTTCTCACTGTTCTGGAGACTGGAAGCCCAAGACCAAGGTGCAGGGGGTTGTCTGGAAGGTGCAATGAAGACAGCCACCTTCTCTCTGTGTCCTCAACACACAGCCTTTCCTCTGTGCACACACGGAGGGAGAGAGAAAAAGAGATTTATGTTGCTCTTATTCTTATAAGAACATGTGGCATGGTACCTATCATGGTAGCGCATATCTGTAATCCTAGTACTGGGGAGATTGAGACAGGAGGATCACAGATTTGAGGCCAGCCTCAGAAACTTAGTGAGAACCTGTTTCAAAATTTAAAAAAAAAAAAAAAAGGTCTAGGGGTATAGCTGGAAGGTAGAATGTCCTTGGGTTCAATCCCCAGTACCAAAAGAAAAGGAACACCCAGTCCTATTGGAATAGGGCTCCCCCTACTTATGACCTCATTTAACCCTCCTTCCCTCCTTAAAGGCCCTGTCTCTAAAAACAAATACATTGGAGCGTAGGGTTTCCATATATGAATTTTGAAGGGACACAATTCAGTCCATAGCAGGAGGGATGCCTCTATTTGTTTTCTAGCACCAAACCACACAGCTGCCTCTGGTTACTGGATCACAGAATCATATAGAATAGTAGAGATGGAAGGAACATCAGCTCCTTCATCCTAGAGGAAGGAAGGGGGGTCACAGATGGGAAAAGTGACTTGCCCATGCATGTGGTTACAGAGTAGTGAGGCTGAGTGGCCCCAGATTCCCTCCTGCCAGGCCAAATCTTCTGCTACCACAGCCTCCCTGAGATAGCTCTTCAGAAGATATTCCAAGAGGCCAGATCGTGAGTTATAAGCAGGGGAGGACTTTAGTACATTCCTTGCTGCCTAACAGGGAAAGGTTTTCCTTGAGGGAGACAGGAAATATCATGTGGTCAGTAAAAAATAATAACAACAATAATAATAACAATAATAATAATTAACTAATAACAAATAAATAAAACAGTACCTATTCCTAAATGCCAAGACTAGGGATTTTCTCTTGTCAAACTAAGTACCATCAAAAAATAAATAAATAATAGTAATAATAATAAGGATTGTGGTGTTGAAGTGGATTTAATGGTATCAGCCAATTCTTCAGGTATAGCATGCATAACCCTCCCTAAAGGGAGTTTTCTAAGACTTAAAGGGACGTCAGTGAGCTTTCTTATTCCTGGACCTCATCCCCAGGAAACCCATCATTCCTGTGGTACAACCATCAAGACCTAGTGGTCCCCTCGGCCATTCTCACATCTCTGACCAATCAGGAGTCAAATGGCCAGGCCCACATATAAATGCCAGCTCCATTTTTGTCCCGGCTTTGCAAAACCAGGTGCTTCCTCGTGGCAACCAAAAGTAATTCTCTCATGAATTTCCAGTAATGCTGACAGGACATTCACACGACCCTGGGACTTATGAAGCAACAGTTTTCTACAAAACTCTGTGAACCATTTTCCAGGAATATCTTGAGACTAACTGCTTATCAGGGCACCCTCTGACAGCTCAGCTACTATGCTGTAGACTCAGAGCCCTAGGTCTTCCTTCAGACCCCACTTCATAGATTCTGTCCCAGCCTAACACTCACCCATCTTTCCTAAATTCTTCTTTCCTGGAATTTGTATCTCCAATTTGTTCCAAATACTGCAGCCCAAATTAGCCCCTGGGAATACCTTTTCCATTTCTTTCTTTCAAAGTAAAAATAAAAATTCTAAAAGGTTACACTGTGGACATCATTAATCTTCCAATTCTTCTCTGCAATCTGGGAAATAGCTTTCCTGTGTTAGTGGAAGGAGGAAAGTCACTCCCACTTCCTGAGTTTATGGCCTGGTCATGTTCCAACAGAGGACTCCCCGCGCAGTGCCCATCTGACTCCTCCACACTTGGGGCAGGAGGAAAGCTTCACCCCTCGTGCTGGCCCTTCTCTCCCCCAGGACCAGGGTGGGATTAGGACACCGGCCCACCCCACTGCTGTGCTGGGGAAAGGCCACTCACAGTATTCTCTTCCCCCATCCTATCATGACTTGATGATTGGGCACATTCGGTCACCGTTAGCTTAGCTTCTAAAAATAACCTCCAAAGCCGGGCATAATGGCACAAGCCTGTAATCCCAGTACTTGGAAGGCTGGGACAGGGGAATTGCAGGTTCAAGGACAGACTCAGCAAGTAGTGAGAATCTCAGCAGCCTAGAGAAACCTTGTTTCAAAAACAAGATAAAACAAAAAGGGCTGGGGGTGTAGCTCAGAAGTAGAACACCCCTGGGTTCAATCCCTAATACCATAAAGAAAAAAAAATCTCCAAAGACAACTTGATGAATAACTATGTAGAGCTTTGCAGCTTTGCTGTTGTTTCCTCTTCCTACCCCTCCACGTGCCTGTTACTATACAGCGGGATAAAGATATGGTCCCATACTTCCAAGAGAGAAGACAATTGCCGGACAGGGCGCCCACCAGTGTGATGAGTTTTGGGGATAGGTGACTGTGATGTGGGGCATGTACTAGGGGAGCTGGCCTGGTTGGAGGGTCAGACAAGCCTCCATGAGTAATTAACGAGCTTTACGCCAAGAGGCAGAGGATGAAGAGCAGCAACCAGGCTGTGGAGTATTTCAGGCAGAGGGGCAGACACAAATGCTCCTCCTAAGGGACAGGACGGTGCTTCTCAGAAACCTAGACCAGCATGGCTGGACAGAGAGGAGGAGGGGGAGCTAGAAACCCTAGCAGGCAGGTGACACTGACCTGGAGATCCAAAGGAAAGTAGCCTGGTATGAAGCAGCCCTATAGAAATATGTGTCCTTTCTGCACGGTGCCCTCTTACACTGAAGACACAGAGCAAAGAGGGCAAGTGGTCTTCTCCACCAACCCATCCCCCCAAAACCCTCAGATGTTTTAAACCCAGAACCTACTCATCAGGAGAAGAACGAGGAGGAGGAAGGGGGGTAGAAGGAGGGGGAGAAGGAGGGGGAGGAGGAGGAGGAGGAGGAGGGAGGAAAGAAAGAGTCTCACTAAGTTACTGAGGGCCTTGGTAAGTTGCTAAGGCTGTCCTTGAACCTGTGATCCTCCTGTCTCAGCCTCTCAACCACTGGGATTACAATTACAGGCATGCACCACCACACCTGGTCCACTTGCCTACTTCTGCCTTTCACAGTACATCCATGCTCCTTTTGTCCCAATCAGTGTCTCTCCCTACCCCAGTTGGTCCTAGAATAAAATATTAGGAGCATCTCCAGTGCCATGGGAGGAAAATAAATAGATAAATAAATAAATAAATGAAACATTTGGACAAGAAAAGCAGAAATTGCTCCAACTTCTAGTTCCCCTTCCCATTAAAGTGTGGGAAAATGCAAGCCTCCCAGGATTTTTTTTAGATGACGTCTTGATCATTTCATGTCAAGGGAAGAATTTCCTGGCTATTAAAAATACATTAGCAGATGAAATCCAGGCATCCGGGTTCTTCCTCCTACATGTCTGTATCTCAATGCAAGCCCCTCTCCGTTCCAAGAGAGAATGATTGGTAATCACAAAAATTGGTGCATCTATCGAAAGCAAAAACAAGCATATCAAAAAAACAAACAAACAGTGAACAGCACTTACAGGCAAAAGGGAGATTTGACTAGTTAAAATCAAATCACCAACATTGTCTCAAGGTATCGCAGCCTGCTCTCTTGTGATTGCAGTTAAAAACACTGAGCCATAGATGGCGCAATGTGACTGCAAAATAAATACCTAGTTCCCACCCTCACAGAATCACACTCTAAACTGGCTCTGTTTCAAGGGCTTCATCCATCTTTGCTAAAATGATCCAGCTGGTGGTGCAGCTTCCATTTCTCTGTTATAGTTGGATAATCATAAAGAAGGAGTTAGAACTCTTTCCAGTATTTTAAATTCCATGCTGACTGGGCATGGTGGCACACGCCTGTAATCCCAGTACCTGGGAGGGTGAGACAGGAGGATTGCAGGTTCACAGCCAGCCTCAGCTACTAAGGCCCTCCACAACTTAGTGAGACCCTGTTTCAAAATAAAGAATAAAAAATAGGGCTGGGGGTGCAGATCAGAGGTAGAATGTCTCTGGGTTCAATCCCCAGTACTGCAAAATAAATAGATTCCATGCTGTTATGAAATTTTTTCCAGTATTTTAAATTCCATTCTATATGAAAATTAACCCAGCTCCTCAGACACTGGTACAGTTCATCCCACTCCCAGTAGCCAATATCTGGTCCAAACACACTCCAAAGAATTCCAACTCTTCCTCATGTCTGTCCTTGGCCTCTGAACCTTCTCCATGTTCAACTCAATTTCCCTCAGTTTTAGAGCCCAGATCTAGCCATAAGCACCAAACCTGAGCTGACTGGCTCCTTTAGGCTATGATTCTGTCTTGACATGTTTGCTTGGAGATAACAGTTTATCAAGCCGGAACTTTGCCTCTGTAAATCTTCACAATGATGCGATAAACTTGGTAGAATGGCCTGCAATCAGGTGAGGAAGGAGAAGCCAGGTGGGCAGCATTTCTCAGCCTAGTGATGTTAAGCCAAAATTGACAAGAGGCCAAGCAAACCCTCAACCCATCTGGCTTTGTCTCTCCACTGAGTTATACCCCAAATCCTTTGTTGTTGCTGTTGTTGTTTTAATTTCCATAATTGCAGTGATGATTCATGGTCTGTTTGCTATTAACTGTTAACATTGTGGAGAATTCTCATTGCTTGGGTATAATTGTAATGTCAATACTACTGGCACCACCCCATGTGCAGAGCTTTCTGAAGCTCTTCCCCTTGTTAACTTGATGCCCCCACAACAATCACATGCAGTAAGGCAGAGCTCCATTTTAATACCCAATGTACAGATGGGGAAGCAGAGGCACAGAAAAATTAAATCGTTTCAATAACGGTCACACAACAAAGAGAGAGCAGAGTTGTGATTTAAACAACTTGGGAAACCATGTCCTTAACCTTGGGGCTAACGCTCACTCTTAACTATCATTGAGGTGTGGAATGAACTAGCTTCATCCACTCTCGCTCTGTGAAACTGGTGACAGGTTAGTTTGAGAGTGAGAATGAAGATGGTAATAGCTCCCACCTGGAAGCTCCCGATGTGGTCTTTACAAATCCAGACCGGCCAGAGGAATCCAGTGTAGACCCAACGAGGCTGCCCACAAGCACACGGGGAGGCTTCCTAAGGGCAGAGATGGAGTGTAACCAGGGAACTCTGGTTAGCAAGAGAAGAATAGCGTATACGACTGACTTAGCCTCTTGCGTTTGTTTCTCGTTTATAAGATGAAGATAATTCCATCAAGCTCACATCATCATATATCAAACTGGAACCCCCTAACAGATGCAGGGGGCAGCATCACCAGCTGGGGAGTCACTGAGATCCAGAGAAGACAACCCCCTGTATCAGAGTTTCAGTGTTTGGTTTCAACACTTGCAAGTCTGTAAAGAGCAAACAAAACACAACAGAAAGTGCATTTGGAAGCTACTCAAAAGCTATGATGGTTCGGGTCTAACATGTTCCCTTTCTCCCTGATCCCTGCCTCCTTCTTCCAGTGGGGACATGGGCACAGTGGCTAGAACTCCCCCAGCCATCTAGAAGTCAGAGGGACCTGGAGGATTAGAGAGGCAGAGCTGAGACACCAACAATGTTGTGGAACTGCCGTGACTTTGGAGAGATGCTTATCCCTGGACTTCATATCACTTGAGAGAAAAGAGAACTCAACTCTGGTTAAACCGGTGTGTTCCAGGTCTCTGCGACCTGCTGCTGAACACCCAGGCTGGGGATGGTTTGACAATGTCAGAAACACCTAGGGGACTGAAGATATAAAACGAGTTAGCCACGGGCCTAACTAATATTCACTTGAAGCTGGAGGATCTGGGGAAACAGCCCTGCCTTCTCACTGGCTCAGATGCCATCAAGAAGTGGAGACTTCACAGCCTGTCCCCTGAGGCAGCCATGTTGACTGATACACCTCCTCCTCCAGAGGCCTGGGAGGCACCCGCTCCTGCGCCCTCTAGATTCAAAAGGAAGTGAAGGTTTCTCTCTCTGCATTTCACAAGTTAAGATGTTGACGGATTCACCAGGATGGGCTGGCCAGCCCTCCATCTAAGTGAGTCATTCCTCCACCTCCCAGGGCCTTGACTTCCCCTTGGCCTGCACTCCACCCCATGCCAACAACTTCCTGGCGCACCCACACCCTGGCCAGCACAGGCGGAACTCCAGCAGACTTGTCCTCTGGCATTCCTTGATCTGATGCCCCACCCTCTCCTACTCACTCTGTTTCTGCTCTTTGGCCTCCTGATGGTCAGCCCCACGGGAGTGTCCACTGGCTGGAGGAAACTCAGCACCATCTGTCGGTATTTTAGATGTGCGTGCCCTTTGACACAGCAGTTCTGCTCACTGGCATTTATTCCGCAGAAACCTGGAGTGCACAACAGTAGGAGGCAGAGCTGGATGGGAGAAAAGGAGACTCACTTTTCACGGTAGACTCTTTTCTCTTGAATTTTAAACCATGTGCCAATATTACCTACCAAAAAATTGTTTTTCAAAAGGACGTTCATTCAGAATGCCCCCCTCCCTCCTCCTTAGGGTTGGGGTTTGGAATGCCCCCCAGAAGCTCGTATGTTGAGGGCAGGTCCCCAATGCTTTCAGAGGTGGGTGAATGGAGGTGGGGCCTTGAGGACTCTCCCTGTCCCTGGCCCCTTCCTGTCTCTCTGCTCCACTTCCCAGCAGCCATCAAGGAGCCACAAAGGGACCTGGAGGGTCAAAGTTGGCACTAGAGAGATGGAGTAGAAAAAAGGCTGAGACAACAAGGATGTTGTGGAACTGCTGTGTCTTTATAGCTTTGCAGCCTGTCAGATCCAGCTACAAACGGCCAGGCAATCTAGCAGACACTGCTGACGGATGCCACATCTGTGCCCACGGGCCGTTTACTCCCATGGGCACTGGAAGGTTAGACTTACAATGGCGCCTCTTTGCCTAAGGCCATTTTCTGCCACCAGAGTTCACTCTGTCCTCACATGTGACAGCTCCTCTCAGCCCATGACCGCCCCAGACGCGGTCAGCAGATGAGAACTGGTGCACACTGGTGTAAAGTGGACCCTTCAGGGTGGGACTGAGGTGTGTTTGCACACTGGCTCCCCAAGGGCCCCGGGAGAACGAAGCTCCAGGTGTCCTCCACGCCCACCCTTAATTGGCTTCTTTCCCTCTCCTGTCTCACTCCCCACCCTACTCTTAGCCACTTTTCTGGGATTACCACCCCATAAACTCTTTGCTCTGAAACGCTTTAAACCAATGTCTCTATTCAGGGATCCCAAAGGAAGATAAACACTCTCTATTCATTTTTCTGGACCATCTGTACACTTCCATGGCAAACCTCCAACTACCCCTACCTAGAGACAATCATTTAGCCATGCCAATTGACCCTCCTGAAATTTAATATTTGCATCCTCAAGCTTACTCTTCAGTACTGCTGATTTTTTTTTTCTTTTCTCTTTTTGGTACTGGGGTTTGGACTCAGGCATTCTACCTCTGAGCTACACTTCCAGCCCTCTTATTTTTTTAAATTTTGAAACAAGGTCTCACTAAGTTGCTTAGGGCCTCAACTGGCCTCGAACCTGGGGTCTTCCTGCCTCGGCCTCTTAAGTACTGGGACTATAGGCATGTGCCACTGTGCTTGGCTCTGCTCATGATTCTTAATCAATTCCTTTCTCCTCTCCTCAAAACAGCATCTTCAAACTGTCACTGTCATTCTCCAGCATGGTGTCCTATCCCATCTCCCTCCTCTGAGTCACCACCTACTTCCCACACAAAAGAGAAAGGTCAAGAATGAACTCCCAATTATTTCTATATCTACCTATGTAAGCATTCCATAAATGCTTATTTACTTTCTCAGATGGATAGCTCCTCTTTGGGCTTTTCAGCATGGAGTGACTCTGGAACCAAACCACACAGGTTCACATCCCAGCTCACCCACTTCCTTACTGGTCTCGTGACTTTGGGCAGTTGACTTAATCTGTCTCATCTGGAACAAAAAAGAAGGCAACAATACCTACCTCGCACAGTAGTTTAAACAGTGAATGAATTAATACATGTAATGTGCATAGATGAGAGCCTGAAATATTGTAAGTGCTCCATAAACATTGATTATTTTATGTATTTTCCAAATGTTCTGTAATGAACACTAATAAGTGTTTTTGAAATCAGGAAAAAAAAAATATATATATATAATGTGTGTGCGTGTGCGTGTGCGTGTGTGTGTGTGTGTGTGTGTGTGTATGTGTTGTGTATGGATGTTCATATTTCTGTTTACCAGCTCTCATTTCCTGCCTCCTTTCTTGGGAGACGAGAGGTCTCTGTTTCCCCAGGCTAACTCCTCCATCTGCTCACTAACCCAGCCGCTAATTGGTCATAAAAGACTAATTAGATCCATTAGTTGTCCCTTCTATTTTCATTTTTCTCCTTTACCATTAAATCAGACTTAAATATTTCTCATCGGAAAAATTAAAAAAAAAAATCCTCCCATCCTACTGTCACATAAAGTTAACTCTTTCCTGCCCCTTGCTGTCTCCCTTTCTCAATTCATATTAACCACCGAAATGAGATTGTCACCCCTACCATTCTAACAAAATCCTCTCACAAGGGCCACCACTGGCCTCTCAATTGCCACACCGCTCTTTCCGTTAAGTTCTCTTCTACTGGATCTTTCTACAGTATCCGACGGTGTCAATGAGCACCTCCCTCTGTTGAGTCATTCACTAGGGTTTACTGAGCATTTGCCAAGCACGTCATGTTATGAACTGTTTCGGCACCAGGTTGACAGTGCTAAAGGCCTTTTTATATTGGGTCCTCCCTGGAAACAGAGCCCGGGACAGGAGTTAAGTGTAAGTAGTTTACTTGGGAAGTGACCTCTGGAAACAGTGGTATGGGAATCAGGAAGTGGACAGAGGAAGGGAAAGAAACCAACAGAGGCACATGCATGAGCACTACAGGTAACTTGACTCAGTCCTACTGGGGACGACTCGGTGACAGTGGAAAGTCAACCTCAGCACTCTCCCTAGCAAGGTGAGGAAGCTGGGGTGTTCCTCTCTCCCTTGCTGGACCTCCAGCCTGCCTCCTGTGAAGCAAGCATGTAAGAGGAAGCCTCAGACAAAAAATTGCAGATGCTTACAGTGAGAAGCTGTATCTATGGTAACAGGGGATATGTCAGGGGCACTGGCAGATCCTGCTCCAGAGACAAGGAAGCACTCCCCACCCCCGCCCCATGGAGATTACAGAGACTAATAATAAACTCCAAACAAAACATGAATATAATTTCTGAAAGGGACATGAGAGAGATGGAACTGTACAATGTGACTGTAGTTGGGTGTGGGGGGTACGGGTTAAATTGTGTCCTTCTCCCATGTGTCAAAATTCTAGCCTCCAAGACCTCTTTGTAGAAGTCATCACATTAAAGTGAAATCACTAGGGTAGACCTTAATCCAATATGACTGGTGTCCTTGTAAAAAGGGGAAATTTGGACTCAGAGACACACATAGAAGGAAGACAGCCATATGGGAGCCAAGGAAAGAAGCCTTGAGCAGTCTCCTCACAGCCCTTGGGAGGAACCAAACCTGTCCACACCTTGAGCACAGGTGTCCAGCCTCCAGAGCTGTGAGACAATTGATCTCTGTGGCTCCAGCCACCCAGTCTATGGGACTTTATGACAGCAATGCCAGCAAACTAATATGCTGGGTGCCTGCTGATAGGGTGGCCAGGGAAGGTCTCTCTGAGGAGGCAATATTTAAGCTAAGGCCTGACTGAGGGCAAGTACTAGCCCCGCATAGGTGCAGGGTAGAGCATTTTAAACAGAGAGCAGCAAAGACAAGAGTAGAGAGAAGGTCACGTGGCTGGATTTAGTGGGTCTGGGGGGAACGGCACAGCATGGGATGAGGATGGAGAGCTTGGCAGGGCCACATGTTGGGTTATGGTAACAAATTCAGATTTGAGTCAAAAAGCAAAGGCACCATTGCCGGGGTGGGATAAGCAGAAATGATGTGATATTATTTGTGCTTTTATAAGCACTAGGAGCTGAGGGGACATGATTAGAAGCAGGGAGACTGCCAAACAGCCTGTTGCAGTTAGTTGTACAGGGCAGAGATGTTGGCGTCTTGGGCCACAGGTGAGAGCAATGCCAGGAGAAAGGGAAAGAACAAATTCAGATACAATTAGGAGCTGAATTGAGAAGACTTGCTGATGGAAGGAGCTCGGGGAGGTAATCAGAAAGATATCTGGCTTTTTACTGGAGCAGCTGGGTGGATGGGAGCCATTTACTAAGATGGGGACCCCTGGGAGAAGGCAAGGTTGGGGATAAGAAGAGAGGAGAATCCTTCTCTTCCCTTGGCTTTCAGAATCCTGCCCTCCCTTGCTTCTCTGTCTCTCTCTGTCTCTCTGTCTCTGTCTCTCTCTCTCTCCTCTTTCTGAGCTTCTTGGCTCCTCTTCCTCTATCCACAGAAACCTGGTCACTTCACGTTCCTGTCTTCTTGCTCCTTACACTCTCCCTGGGTTATTTCAAACATTCCCATGATTCTAACACCACCTGTTTGCTGGTTGCTATCAAATGTACACACTCAGCCCAGCCTCTCTCCAGAGTTCCAGAACAGTTTTCAGCTGCCTTTTGTTTCACACCTGGAAATTCAAACCAAGTGTCTAGGTCTAAGTCCAGCCCTGTCAGGCCCATCCTCAAATCTGCTGAACCTATGGACCCTCCAGCTCTGCTAATGTCTCGGCCATCCACCTCACCTCCGTGTTCTCACCTCCTCCCAATTCCACCCCACATCCCCCCCCCAACCCCATGATTGTTGAATATAGTTATGAGAACTATCACTGTGTAAAACTTTAAAAGGAGAGGATTTAGGAGTTAGGATTTTAAATAGCAGTGATGATATAGAACATCTTTTTCAAGACATTATTTTTAGGTTATGTGAAATATTGTCAGGTTATCTGAGAGTTAATGGTTGGGATATTTGCTTGATGAAAACACAAAGTTCCTAAATTAGAGGGGGGAAGGGAATCTCTGAGCCACAAGATGCCTAAAACCTATTTCAAAACATAAAAAAAAAACTTAGACAATTTCCTTTTAATTTTTGGCTGAAATAGTTATATTTCCTACGTGTTTCTCATAGACATAATTGTGGGATGAAGAATTTCAACAGCCCATCTTTTAAAAAAACAACTTTCAATTTTTAATAAAAGCCACGAAAAATGTGTGTTGGTGATAACAAGGATGAAGGGACAGAATTTGAAATAGAGTTTCATTATTTGACATTATTTTAAAGACTTATACTTGTTGCACTGTTTTCTTTTGTGCATATTATTGGTCGTGACATTGATTTATTAATGCACAGTCTCAAATCAGAAATGGAATCTCCAATAATAACTGTGTGAAAGAACACATGCTCTGAAAGTAGGGATGAGCTCAGCAGTGCAGAAGCAGGGACACACAATGAATTTTGATATCTCTTCTTTCAAAGGAAATTGACTGCAGACATTCCTATCTCTTTCTAACAACTCAAGCTGACTATAATTGGAACACAAAGACCAGTCATTCAGCTCTCTTGCCCTGGCCTCTCCCGCCGCTTCCACACCCTGGAATGAATGCTGGCATCATTTCCAAGTCACTGGTAATGCGCTGTGGCCAGCAGAGCTGGTATTTATGGCTGCTTTCTTCAGTGTAAAAGTGAGTTGCCTGTGTGTCAAGCTGGAGAATCACAGAGCGTTATTATTGAAAGGGGTCTGAGCAACCCCGTCTAGACTAGTGGTTTTCAACCCTGATGCACATTAGAATGACTATGGGCCTTTCTAAAATGATGCCCAGGCTTAGCCCTCAAAGGGTCTGATTCAGTGGGTCTGGAAGAGGCCCTGGCTTTCCTAATTTTGAAAAGCTCCCCCAGGAGATTCTATCATATAAATAACTCCAGTTAGAAACCTACTCCCGCTTGGTCTTGTCATTAAATGAGCAGATGAAGATGTAGAATGGCCAGCTAGGTAATGGCAGTGCTCACTGACTTGTAGCGAATTCCTGTGCTAAGAAAAGCTTTCTACAATTTGAATATGTTGGAAAAAAAAAAAAAAAGGCTTACGTATACTCGATGCCTCAGTAAAATTCTGTCCTAAACCTACACTAGGGTCATCTGACTCTCTAGGGGAAAGTAACTTTTATTTTATCTACTAGTATCATTAATTAAGGTCCAGACATTTTTAAGTCTATAAAGGTTAAATGTTAACTTGTAGGAAATGAACATGCTCTGATGCAAGTGAGTTTTTGTATAATAGAAATAAAAATTATTTTTGTTCTGCTGAGAAGATAAACACAGAAGTTATGATTTTATTGCCCTGTTCGAACATTAGCCAGTTTTATATCTATTTTAGCAATCTTCCTCCAGTATATTTTTCCATTCCCTCTCTCTTTCCTTCTCTCCTTCACTCTCTCTCTCCCACTCCCCACCTCCCTCCCCACCCTGCCTCCCTCTTTCTACAAAGTCATTTGCCTTCTCTTTGTCTCTTCTTCCTTGCTGACTTTGGCTTTAATATCCTTCTAGTTACCTCATTAATGAGAAATAAAACTTTGACACTTGCTCTCTGAGTTATTTATGTGAAAATTAGGAGTATAAAGCTACAGGAATTATGTTTTGACACTGGAAAAGTGATGTAAATTTTATTAGGGCATCTTAAGCCATTCGGAAAGTTTTAATTGATCATTCACTATGTAATTCACTCTGTACTCCAAATATATTACTCATCAGCCACATTCAGAAGCCACAAAGCTATAGACTTTCACTTCAGGCAAATTGGAGTAATAAGGATCTAGTTGACCCACCCTCTTGAAAATAACTACAAACTAAATGGGCAAAATATAGGAAGTTGTAGGGGATATTAGACTCCAGGAGAACAGGACAGTGATCCCTGAGGAAAGGAAACAAATGAGGTAGCATTAAGATGATTGTCCTAACTTACTGCCTAGAATGTTTCCAAGGGACAGTGCAGAGAGGGCGCCTCCTTGAGTGAGGAGGCAGAGCTGGGAGTCCAGGAGGCCAAGTGAGCTAGAGTTCTCAGGAGAGAATGTCAGAGCACAGAGCTGCACAGAGAGAGCTCCAGACGGTGCCCCTGCTTCTTCAGCCAGGAACTGAACAGGATATACATGAGTGGAAACTACCTGAGGCCAGGGTAGGATTAGAGGGAATAATATCTGTTGCTCACACAGGGCAGGAAGTAGCTCCTGTTTCCTTTTAGCTAGAGTGGAAACCCTACTTTTTTCATGCCCTGTTTGGTACAGAATCAGTAGTGAGGAAAAAAATAGCCCTAGACCAAAGGCTGCTCTGATTCTAATTAATAAAGTTTAAAAGTAAGCTTCAAAAGGATCAGACCACTTCCAAACAACTTACCTGCATCCTAGAACCAACATTAAAAATATTTGTGGAAATACAGTGAAAAGAAACATCAATCAGAGAAAGAGACACCGAAATGACACAGATGTTAGAATTGGTAGACAAAGACATTAAAACACAGTAATTATAATCACATTTCATATGTTCAAGAAGATGGAAGAACGAATAAGCATATTAAAAAGAGATGGGAACCATATTTTAAAATAACCCAGATAAAACTTCTAGAGATGAAAACTACAACTGTGGAAATTTAAAAAATACTCTAAGTAGGATACACAGTGGATTAGATAGAAATATAGTAGAATTGGTAAGCTTGAAAGCATAGCAATAGAACCCATTCATAATGAAGCCCCTAGAGAAAAGAAATTGAAAAAATAAACAACCTTCAAGTGGTTCAGTATACATGTACCTGGAGACATGATGTTCCTGATGGAAAATGAGGGATAGAAAAAAATATTTGAAGGAATAATGGCTTAAATTTTTCTTTCTCAATTTGATGAAAGCTATAAACCCACAGATCCAAAGGTTCAACCAACCCTGAACATAGCAAACAAGAAGAAAATTTCATTAAGACATAATGTAATCAAATTTACAATAAAGAGAAAATCTTCAAAGCACCTAGCAGCCAAAACCATAAAGTGTTGCTGTCTCCCTCAGACTGTGCAATGTCCAATTCCACACACCCTGGCCTTGGGAAAAACACTGGGGATAGAACTCTGAGACCCCTGGGGTCTAGAAAACATTGCTTTATCTCTCAAGTACAGCTCAGCTTGCAAACAAAATTTCTAATGTGAATGTGCACTATTAATTTTTCCTTATTTATTAA
>PVLC010034395.1:0-16934 GCA_004027655.1 Graphiurus murinus
TCAATGCTTCTGTTTGGTTTCTCTTTAGGTCTTCGAATTCTCTGTTTATTTTTTCCTTTATGTCTTCCTTTATTTCTTTAAAGCTCTGCCTACATTCTTTCTGAAAATCCTGTATTGTTTCTAGTATTAAAGATCTGAATTGTTCTTCTGGTAGTCTCTGCCATTCTGGGTTGGTGAGATCTGTTATTGAGGGGTTGTGATGGCTCATTGTTTCTTTGTTATTTTTCCTTCCCATGGTTCCCCTGTTCTTCGATTTATATCTTTGCTGTTGTTGCAAGTTTTCTTGTCCAATCTCTGTAGTTGGTGTTTAGGGGTGACAGGTTGTGTTCAGAGATATAGTTTGGGTGAGAGGTAACCATAATAGATGCAGGGATAGGGTAAAGAAGGGGGTAAGATTAGAGATGGTAGATATTGATATGCGACAGGAAAAAGAGGAAAAGAGAGGAGGTAAAGTGTAGCAGAGAGGAATATGGGGGGGGGAGCTTGTAAAAGGGGTAAGGAGGGGGTTCAATGACCTAAGCAAGAGATAACAAAGCAAGTATTCATCCAAACAAACATAAACAAATCAAAGCAATACAAAACTGTAACAGAGTATAGACAGATCAAGTTTAAAACTTAACACCAAAAAGAGAATGAAAAAACCCAAAACCAAACAAAACAAAAAACAAAACAAAAAAACCCCAAAATCTACAAATAGCAAACAGACACTAAAACCAACGCTCTGCTAGTTTGTAAGTACTGAGCTTAAATTTTCACGTGTGTCTTTGGCGTTTTTTATTTATTTATTTATTTTTTTAATTTGCTCTGTCAGTACAGGCAGAGAATTACCCACTGCTAGTTTATGTCTCTGGACTCTCCACTGGGTCTGGCTGCATCTCTGTCTCTGCTTTTTGCTTTAGCAGTCTAAAAGCCAGGCCTTTCCAGATACCCTGTGTGCACTGGGTTCCTCCACCCTTCTGGCCCTGTCAAGGCTCTAGCAGGGCAGATGGCTGAGTCTATCCTCTGTTTTGTGAATCCCACACCCTGCACCCGGGGTGTGCGTAGCTCAACTTACGGCTCCCTGCTGCTCGGCCTGTTCCCTTTCTGATGGCTGGGGGTGAAATAGGACAATGATGGTCTGCGTAGCTAGCAGGAAGTTTGTGGGAGGGGCTGTTGGCAAAGATGGCAGCCGCCAATCCCAGCACGTGCAGACTCCCCTCTCTGAGTTTGTGTTCGAGTTTCCAGTATTCCTTCTCTTCCTTCCGTCAAGAACCCCAGCCCTTTTTATTTTTACTTTGAGACAGGGTCTTGCAAAGTTCTCAGGCTGCTCAAACTTGTGATCATCCTGTCTCTGCCTCCCAAGTACTGGAATTCCAGGTGTGCACCACCATGCTTGGCTCTTATTCACACTATTTATGGTGTAGATACTTTTCCCATTAGCTGATGAAACAGGACCAAAGTGAGAATGCAGGCAGTAGAGTTATGGTGAGGTAGAAGCAGCGATCTACCCTGCCATTCTTGAAGACCAACAGCACTTGCTTTTCATTTATCATGGAAGATATGCAGAATTTTTTTTATTGTTCCAGAAAAAGACCTACAAAAATAAGTTAAATATGTGGGTCAGCAAGCTACTGACAATGTCACATGAGGGAGGCTGTGGAGTTCTGGGGGGAAGGGTTGCCGGCTTGTGCCTGGCTTCACAATAGAGCATGGTGGCCAAGTTCTACACTGACCAAGTCCTTATGTCTATCTCCACTATGCTGTAGAAAAAAGAGCACGTTATGGAGGCCCTACACAGGGTCAAGTCTCCACGTTCTCTGGCTACCAGAAGAGCCACATTTCAGCTGGGCATGGTGGCTCATGCCTGTAATTCCACTACTTGGGAGGCTGAGATAGGAGGATTGTAGGTTCACAACCAGCAGCAAGTAATGAGACTCTCATCAACCTAGTGAGACCCTGTTTCAAAATAAAAATTAAAAAATAGGGCTGGGGTTATGGCTCCGAAGTAGAATACTTCTGGGTTCAAACCCCAGCACAAAAAATAAATTTAAAAAATGAAAGAACAAAAGAAAGAAAGAGTCACATTTCAAAGAAGTGGGGCTTCATAGAGTGCTGTGTGCATGTATGTTTGTATCACTTTGAATCTCACTATGTTGTATAATTACAATGCACCAATAAAAACATTAAAAAAAAAAGAACTGGGGCTTTACCAAGTTTACTGCAGATGAATTTGAAAACATGGTGGTTGCAAAGCAATTCATCCTGGATGCTGTAAGGTTAAATGCTTCCCCAGTGGCAGTCCCCTGGAGAAGTGGAGGGCCCTGCACTTCTGAGAACTTGATTGTGCTGTCCCCTCCTTAGTTATACCCTCCAGTAAATCCTACGTCCTGTCCAAAAATCAACAACAAATTCTTCTTTCTGAAAGTTCTTTATTACCTTTCACTCATTTGTTGCTTGGTTGCAGCAGCAATATGATCATGCTGCTAAAAAGAGAAGATACCCAGCAACCACACAAAAGGTCATTGTAGACTACTGCCTAAGAATCTTTGCCTTTTATTGTCTATTATGGATAAATTACAATAATAACTGGGCCTAACCTCTTGAGCAGCTTTATAACCTCTGTAGAAGGTTGCTGTAGATCATCAGAGCTTGTCTGCAACCTTATCTACTTTGGACACACATGAACTTTACTAGGGCATTCGATGATTTCACCAATTTCTACTCTCTTAGTAAAGTGAGCCTAATGTCATTAATGCAGCATGATGGTCTGTTTCTACATATGATTGAGATGGTAAAGGTCCCTGTGAGTAGTGTAGTAATAGAAGGAAGAGTGAACATAGCTCTCTATGGTAAGACAGTGACTATATCCTGTTTGTATGTGAAATTAGTTTTTAAATTTTTCTTTACTCATGGTAATTAAAAAGATCATGTTATTATGATGTGAGACTATAATGCACCAATAAAAACATATAAAAAAGAAAAAATCATGTTAACCACATGAATAGTTACAATTGAAGATGGGGGGTGTAGCCTAGAATGCACAAGACTTGGTTTACATCCTAAGTAACACACACTAACACACACACACACACACACACACACACACACACACACACACACCAAGTGCCAGAGAAAGTGTTAATTGATTTCCAGGGAAGATGCAACATCTGGTACAACAGCTGCATCTGGGTAGCATCACTCACCACCCCTCTTGACCCATCTGATTTTCCCCAGGACCACACAGGCAAACTGAATAGGGATATGATGGAGGTCACCACTCTTGTATCGCTTTACCTCAACAGTTCCTTTTAGGATGCAGTATTGTTTTGGTTTATTATCTTGCAGGAGGAGAGCAGTTTCAAGGACATCCACTTGGTCCTACCTTCCATAATAGCTCTTACTTCATAGAAAAGGTATCCATTGTAAGATCCTTCCTGCTGTTAGGTTATACATCCTAATTATGCAGTTGGGGACTGCGGTAATAAACACAGGGTGGGGCCATAGACTTTCTGGACTTACTGTGACATGGACTTGGGCCAGGATACTCCTCATTAACTGGCTTAAGTTTCCACTATATCTTGAGATTATGATGGCATTTTGAGCTCCCTGTTTCCAGTAGCCTCCAAAAACCCTGGGCATTCCCTTTTCCCCTCTCTGTCTTTATTCTGGTACATGACAATAGGTCCCTTTAGTGAAGAAATAATAGCTGTATATTCCTGTAGTGGCACTGAAGGATCTTTCTCAAGGGGACTCAGCCTCTGGGTATAAGAATTGTCTGAGATCTGCAGACTGGGAGAGTGAATGATTTTCTACCTCTGCAGTTGATGTTAGCTTTCTGCTCATCAGGTTCTCAAGTGTCTCTGGTTAGGTAAGTGAAGTGCCCTTTAGTTATCTGCCTATCTGTCTTGTTCCCCTTGGATCACTATGGTCTCTTTATTAGCCACTGCCACACACCTTGTGAGAGAGGCACCCTGGTCAAAATGCCAAACTTTCTACCCATTTCTTTTACATCTACCTTGCCCTTGTCTGTTAAGTGCTACCTCCTGGACCCTGCCATTCCAGAATTCTCTCCCAGCCCTGTGCAGTTCTGCAGCAGCACAATGCCTCCATGCTATGGAGATGAGCCATGACTGAGCTTCTTGAAGATGAAGCACATCTTTATTCCTTCAATGGAATAAATGGCACATCTTTATTCCTTCAATGGAAGAGGTGTTCCTTAAGTCACACTGTTGTTGTTGTTTTTTTGTATCTCATAATAAACCCATTCTTATATTTTATCTCTCCAAGGCTTGTAACCCCCTCCTCAAAACTGCAGGACAGTTGGGGCACCCTACTTCATTTGCTGCATGCAGGTCTTTATCATGATCAATTATTAGGGAGCAACCCCAGCACATATGAACTCTGGATCAGATGTCCTTGGCAGGACATGAACCTCCCAATCACAGGAGACCACTCTCACATCAGTGAATTCTCACCTACCCAGTCTCAGATCGTGCCTCTTCTAGTGCAACTCTCCATAGACCCAGGCTTCCATGCACCTCCTCATTTCCTGCCAGATCTTGAGGCAAGGAAGAGAGGCAGAGCAGACCCTGAAGAGAACACTCAGCATCTTGGGAAGCAAGTGCCTCAGGTGAGATCTTTGAAGGGTCTCTGGGCTTAGAGAACCTTCCTCCCCCTAGGACAGGATAGTGCATGATTTCTGCTAACCCGGGTTCAGGAGAGCCTGGGGACTCAAGATTCTCTGGCTTACTTACCAGAATATCCTGGTTCTATGTCCCAGTGTCTCACACATTCCCCATTAGGGCCTGACTTTGGCATAAGAGTTGTGCGCTTGTTATCTGTTGTAGCTTTGCTATCCACATAATTAAATCATGGGCCCGAATTACAGAAGACAAGAACCTCGTTAAGTGCCACCAGGAAGTCCTTTTGACTTTCACAGTGTGTCTTTTGTTGATAGTTAGTTGACTAACCAGAGCTCATTATTTTCTTTCTCAAAGCTGCTAACAAGTCCCAGCCAACTCCACATACACTATGGTTTGAATATGATGTCTCCCCCAGCCCCTGCCCCACCCCAACTAATGCAGGAACTTAATTCACCAGTCATATGTAAATGGTATTAAGAGGGTAGAAACTTAATCTAACTATGATGTTTAGAACTAGGACCTTAGGGAAATAATTAGATTAGGTCATTTGGGTGCCCCCCCATGATTGAAGCCTGGTGGTTTCATAAGAAGAGGAAGAGAGGCCAGGCAGACATGGAGAGACACACACATGTTACTGTCATGATGTGATGCAGCCCTCACCAGAGTCTGCACCATGTTGTTTGGATGTTAAACCTCCAGAACTGTGAGTCAAAATAAACCTCTTTCAGCTGGATAAAGTGGCACATACCTGTAATCCCAGTACTTGGGAGGCTGGGACAGGAGGATTGCAGGTTCGAAGCCAGCTTTAGCAACTCAGTGAGGCACTCAGCAACTGAGCGAGACTCTGTTTCAAAATAAAAAGGGCTGGGAGTGTAGTTGAGAGGTAAAATGCCTCTGGGCTCAATCCCCAGTACCAAAAAATAAAAAGCAGTAAAGAAACCTCTTTCTTTTCTTTTTTCTTTTTTTTTTTTTCGATACTGGGGTATTTTTTGAACCCAGGGGCATTCTACCTCTGAGCTATACCCTCAGCCCTATTTTTTATTCTTAATTTTGAAACAGGGTCTCACTAAGTTGTGGAACACCTTACTAAGTAGCTAAGGCTGGCAGCAAACCTGAGATCCTCCTGTCTCAGCCTCCCAAGTACTGGGATCACAAGCATGTGCCATCACGCCCAGCTTCCCATGCCATTTAAGCACAGTTTCTATGACATAAGACCTGTATCTCTACCCGTCCATCACTGGTGGAATGATAGTAATCAAGATGCTATTAGCCAGTGGCCAGGGCCTATCACTTCACTCAGGGCCTTATCTGATGATGAGGACTGTTGAATGACCAAGACTCTATTCTGAAGGCTTCCTTTTAGTGTCTCTTCTGGTACAACTGTCTTAGCCCGAGTTACCCTAGAAAGTAGAGCCTAAGATAAGAGTTTGAATGCGGGTAATTTATCTTGAGAAGTAATCTCAAGGAAGGGGACTGAGGAACTAGAAAATGGAAAACAGGGAAGGAGGGAAAGTGATTCAAAAGTGTGTTATTGCCAGGCATGGCAGCACATACCTATAGTCCCAATACTTGGGAGGCTTAGATAGGAGGATGGCAGGTCTGATGCCAACCTCAGCACCTTAGCAAGGTTTCAAAATAAAAAAATAAAAAGGTCTGGGGGTGTAGGTCAGAGGAACAATGCCTCTTGATTCAATCCCCAGTACTACACATGCACCAAAAAATAAGTGTGTTATTAAGTCAGTCATTACCATGGGCAACTGGGGCTCTATTCTGCAGGAACTCTCTGAGGGATCCTGGAAACTGTGAACATCTCACACTAGGCAAGAGTTGCCACAGGAGATGGCAGATACTGCTAGGTTTGCACAACCATTGTGTCAGAACAGCTGAACAGTTTCTACAGGCAACCCACAGGGCAGAAAATAAGAGAATATGGTGCAGTGGTGATTAGGATACTACTGCAAGCTAGCCCCACTGAACTGTGCTAGACCAGTCTCATCAGTGTCTAGAATCAAACAGTGGGCCCACAGGATAGAAGACACACATAAAGCTGTGTTTGATGCATCACCTCTCAGAACATTGCCTCAAACCATTCGTTTTGCCCGGACTTTCTATTTCATGTATCCATCACTCTGATTCTCTTTTGAAAATAGAAGAAGACAAGGAGTCTTTCTCCATCTGCAAAGACTAAGCCATCAATACTCTTATTATCTAGTAGTATTGCTCATCCCGTTCCTCTGTAGTTTCCTTTGTGAATTTTCAGACAAGGTCTCTTTCTATGGGTTGTTTCTCCTATTACTTTCCTTTCCTTCAGGCTGTAGCCAAAGAGGAGCTAGAGAGGTCCTGCCTTGTTCCACCTTGTTATAAAGGGGCTGGACCTTTGTGTCCTGCATCCATTCGAAGTTGGCAGGGAACTGGCCCCAGCAGCACATGTCCTCAGGTGATGGACTGAGAGCCCTCAGGAGTTAACACTTGGAACAGTGGGGGGAATGGCATCTCAGTACCAATGGGAAGGTCCTGATAGTACTTCCAATATTAACTAAGGCCCACCCTTTCTGCTGCTTGGATTATTTTATTTGTAAACTACGTCTCTAAACAGTCCTTCTGTGATTCTAGTTAGTTTTGTTTCTGGGAAATTAAGAGGAAGGTTGACAGGGTAAACCACAGCTTCTGTCACTGCTTGTGAGGACACTGAGACTCCTACCGATTCCGTCTCTCTTCTCTTGCCCATTCTAGATTCCCCTCACCCATGGATGGCGTCTCTGTTGGTCTCAGTGGCTTACCTAGTAGTTTCCTAGACACCCCCCCCCTTTTTTTTTTTAACAGTCTCCTGATGTTGCCCAGGCTGGCATTGAACTCCTGGGTGCAAGTGATCCTCCAGTGTCAGCCTTCTCAGTAGCTGAGACTAAAGGCATGAGCCACCATGCCTAGCTGACCTTTGTCTTTATTGGGGCAGATCCTGGTTGCCATGTCTTCTCCAGGCTGCAACTGTGGCACCTGGTACCATTGTATGTTAGCAGTCTGGCCTTTTGGTGTTCAGAGTCTGTGACCCCTGCTGAGTCCCCAGTATGATATATGACTCCTTTTCTTCTCTTGTTTTTTTTTTTTTTTTTTGTTTGTTTGTTTGTTTTGTTTGTTTTACAAGAAGCCTAAAGTGATCGGGCAGGAACTAGCTTTAAGATTTAATAGGATGACCCGTGTTCTACAGTAAAAGTTGTTTCCCTCTAGGATATAAGACCTCTAAACCACTGAGTGTAATGGTGTATACGTGTAATCCCAGTACTTAGGAGGCTGAGATGGGAGACTGAGATGGGAGGATAGCAGGTTAAAAGTCAGCCACAGCAACTTAGTGAGACTCTCAGCAGCTTTGTGAGATCTTATTTCCAAATAAAAAATAAAGTAGGGCTGGGGGTGTGGCTCAGAGGTAGAACACCCCTTGGTTCAATCCCCAGCACCACACACACACAAAAAGAATAAAAACCTGTTAAAAAAAAAAAAAAGAATAAAAACCTGTAAACCCACTGTAAGGACAGAAAGCACAAGTTCCTGATAGTCATTGATAGTGATGATTAGCACAGCAACCTTTATTTCTACCTAGATCCAATACAGCACCGCGTAGTGGTATCTAATTCAGGATGTGTCCCTCAACCTGACGATATCTTCTCAGGTTATCATTATCAAACCTGAGTGTCAGTGGCTCCTTCAAATGCCATTCCATCCCGTTAGTGGGTTGGCAGGTCTGAATGGTTTAGCATCTGATAGAAACAGTTGACCCCTCTGTGCATGGTGGTGCAGGCTTAGAATCCCAGCTACTTAGGAGGCCCAGATAGGAAGATCACAAATTTGATCTCACTTAGTGAGAACTTGTCACAAAATAAAATGATATTTAGGAGCTGGACACAATAGCACATGCCTGTAATCCCAGTACTTGGGAGGCTGAGACAGGAGGATCATAGGTTCATGGCCAGCCTCAGCAATTTAGTGAGACTCTCAGCAACTTAGTCAGACTATGTTTCAAAAAATTTTTCTTTAAAATGGGGGGGGGCAGGGTGATGGGTGTGGTGGCACATGCTTGTAATCTCAGCTTGGGAGTCTGAGACAGGAGGAACACAGGCTCAAAGCCAGCCTCAGCAACTTAGTGAGGCCCTCTGCTACTTAGTGAGACTCTGTTTTCAAATAAGAAATAAATTCAGGCTGGTGGTATAACTTGGAGGTAGAATGCCTCTGGATTCAATCCCTATTACCAAAAAAACAGAGGGACTGGGTTTGTAGCTTGGAGGTAGAATACCCCTGGTTATAGCTGGGCGTGGTGGCACACGCTTGTAATCCCAGCATTTGGGAGGCTGAGACTGGAGGATCTGGGTTCACGGCCAGCCTCAACAACTTTGTGAGGCTCTCTGAAACTTATTGAGATCCTGTTTCAAAATAAAGAATTAAAAAACTAGGGCTGGAGGTGTAGCTCAGAGGTAGAATGCCCCCAGGTTCCATCTCCAGTACCGAAAAAAAAAAAAAAAAAAACAACCCTGGTTTCAATTCCCAGTACCACAAAAAATAAAATAAATAAATAAAATTTTTTAAAAAGGCTGGGGATGTAGTTCAGTGGCAGAGTACTTGCCTAGCATGTACAAGGGCCTGGGCTCTATCCCCAGTACTGCAAAAGAAAAAAAAAGAAGGGGAAGGAAGGAAGGAAGGAAGGAAGGAAGGAAGGAAGGAAGGAAGGAAGGAAGGACCATTTGATCTCATGGTCATGTATGCACTTTTACACTCCTTGGCTGTCAAGATGGTCTCTTGAATGGATACAATGTCATATGGGATTTCATGTTTGTGGATCCCTTTATAATGATTTAGAAGGTGGTGCTTACTGATATTCTGTAGGCAAGAAAATCAAACCCATATCCACATGTATGAATTATTATCAAGATTAATTGCTGCCCCTTTCAGTGTAGAAAGGATCCAATATAATTAAGTTGCCACCAAATGGCAAATTTGTTTCTGGCAAAAGATGGTACCATATCGAGTATATATGTTAATGGTAAGTTGGACATTTGGCACTTGTAGTTGCTAGACCAGCTTTGCTGAGTGGGAATCCACGTGGTTACCTGTGTACAGCCTACATTCCCTGTCGCCATTGCTGCTCTGTTGGTGTGTCCGCCGTGCCAGAGGGGCTAGGCTGATGATCCGGGCTGACTGATACTCCCAGTTAAGACAGTCTGTCTGCTTTGTTCTTCAGTGCCTCTGACAGACATGAGCAGTGTGATTCCAAAATCTTCACATTTTGGACCACAGTCCATCAACATGCCTCTTCTCTAAATAGCTTTGCCTGCATTCTTCCAGTCTTTCTGCCCCTGGGCTGGCTCTTGATCAGCTGGGAAGCAAATCTCCAGAAGTATTTGATAGTCCAGAAATCCACTGATTGGTAAGATTTTCTTTGCCACCTGTTTTCTAAGGTCTCCCAAAGTGGGGGAATGGGGGAGTATTGCTGCAACAGCCCGTTTTCATCTTGCACCCACATGCCATGCTATGAACCTAGCATGTTAGCTTTTCATCGCTGTGACCAAAATACCTGATAAGAACAACTTAGGGGAGAAGTTTATTTAGGCTCACGCTTTCAGAGGTTCAGTCCCTGGTTGGCTGGCATCAAGGCAGAAACATCGTGGTGGAAGGGCGTGGGGGAGGGAAGGAAAGACAAAGACAAAGACCAGAGAAAAGATAGTTCCTTTCAGGACAAGTTCCCCATGACCTACTTCCTCCATCTAGGTCCTACCTCCTAGTAGTCCATTCTGCAAAATTAATTAATTTTGTGAATTAATACAGTGATGAGATCAGAGCCCTCATGATTCAATAATTGACTAAAACCCCACCTCTGAACCTTGCTGCTCTGTGGACCAAGCCTGCAACACATGAGCTTTGGGGGACATTCTAGACCCATACTGTAGCATCCAGCATGGCCTTTCCCTCTTCTCTCAACTGGTCATAGGCACCCTCTGTGGTCCATAGGTATGAGCTGAGGGAGAGGAACCAGTGCAGTTGAGGTGAGTAGCTTGAATACAATCTTCTGGATCTCTTCTTCTCTCATAATCAAGTCCTGTGCCTGATTCTCAGCATTTTCTGTGTTCCAGTTATAGGATAAGAGTCTCTATATGAGGCCAAGGAGAACTTCTGGCTTTCTGATGTTTTATAATCACCCTCAGCCTTTTCATCATCTTTCTCCAGTACATCAAATGCCCAGAGCAGCAGCTGTCTATCCCCATCATTCTTATAAGCACTACTTCCACTGAACTTCTCAAATGGCTGTGACAGTGCCCCTGCAGTACTCTCCACCAATATCCCATCAACTGACCAACAGCGAAGGTTCTAACAATCACATGGCTGCAGCATGCTCATGCTCCACCTACTATTAGTAATGGTGTCCTTACTGCCAGTGATCTGTGGATGATTCAACTCCCTCAGCCTATTCCTGGGACCAAATGTCTTAGGTCAGATTCTCTAGGAAGCAGACTCAGAGATGGGGATTGGCCTACAGCAAATTTCTGGCAAGGGCTGAGGGGTATCACCAGAGCAATCTCAATAGCTCATGAAAGAAGAACTGAGCCAAGGGAGGAGATGAAATGAGTTGAAATCACAACAAAGGCCTCAGCTGATCCTTCAGAGAGTTCTGGGGATATGACACTTCAGGGAGAGAGTGTCACTTGGGCAAAGTGGATGTTTTTGGTTAATGGTAAGTCACAGAAAATAATTTAGAGATGGGTCATTCCCCCACCACTCCCACCATCTGAGTGAATCAGTGCCTCAGTCTTGAAAGTACTGTGGGCACCTTGCCATAGCACCTACCACATAAAACAAATTCTTCTTTCTCAGATGAAAAGAACCAATAAGCATGTAAGTTCCTCAATTATAAGGAAAAATATTTAGACCAGATAAATAGGGCCTAAACATATCAGTAGCATTAATAACATGGTAATCGTGAGTGATTTCATACAATCCCAAGGTCAAAAACGGAGGGAAAAATCTTCTCTCACCCTAAGGATGTTCTTTTTATATTTTCTTCTATTCCTTTCTTGTAACATGGCATGATGAAGAAACAAAACTCCAATCATTTCAACTTCTCATGAACTTTTAATATCACCCATCTATAAAGACAAGATTTAAGATTTGTCCAAGCTTTTTTTTTTTTTTTTCTTTCAGTACCAGGGATTGAACCCAGATCTACCTCCGAGCTACACCCCTAGCCCTATTTTTCATTCCTTATTTTGAAACAAGGTCTCACTAAATTGTGGAGGGCCTCACTAAGTAGCTGAAGCTGGCTGCAAACCTGTGATCCTCCTGTCTCAGGCTCCCAAGTACTAGGATTACAAGCATGGACCACCACGCCCGGCCTGTCCAAGTTCCGACACAGGATCTTTTAAAATGTATTCTCCAGCAGAGTGATTCTGGCAGACTTGAGGACAGGCTAACTTTTCTAAATAACTCTTCCCTGAGTAGTATTGCTTTCGCATCTGTAAGCTGTTGCAAACCCAGTCTTTCTGCCAGAATGTCTGTTCTCACCCCTTGTCTTCCTCCAGATTTCTATTCATTCTTCAAGGACCTCATAAAGTATTCATTCATTCATGGTGTTGCCAGATTTAGTAAATAAAAATGTGGGATGCCCAGTTAAATTTAAATTTCAAATAAATAACAAATAACTTTTTAGTATGTCCTAATATCCCATGGGGATATTTATTCCCATGAATTTTATTTAGCAACCTGATTCATTCTTAAAATATTTGTTGAGCATCTACCACATGTCAGAAACCACTGAGTATGGGGATTATAGCAGTGAATAAAATAACTTCAAATTCCTACTCTCCTTGAGTTTTTCCATTCTGGTAGATGGAGTCAGACCATAAATAAATAGATCAGTAAATATATAATAATACTGTTAGAGAATAAATAAATGCTGTGAAGGATAAAGTGCGGACAGAAGGATAGGGAGTGTGGGGCCAAAAGTAGGCAGTGCTGTTTTATAAAGATCTTGCTAATAAAATGGCATTTGAGCACAGACTTGAAAAAAAAAAGCAAGCCCAATGAAGATTTGAGGGGAGTGCATAGTCCAGGCAGAGTAAATCTCAAATACAAAGTCTCTAAGGTAGAGATAACTTAGGCATTTTGAGGGACAGCAAGGAGGTCATTGTGACAGCAAGCAAGCAGGTTGGCTAGGAGATAAGGTCAGAGGGGTTACCATTGCAAGGGCTTCAGCAGTTACTCTGGGGACACAGCACAGACACTTGGTGGGATTTTACATTTCAGACAAAGCACATACTCATTTACCAACCATTTGTTAAATAAATGACTTCCATATTAAAAATGGACTCTTCCTGTGGGGACAGGGAGGCAAAAAAGGGACAAGAGACCAATGATAAAGCCAATACAGTAACTAGGAGAGATATGATGGTAGTTGAGACCACAGTTGTAGTGGTAGAAATGGCAAATGGTTAGGTCCTGGATGTATTGTGAAAGTACAGCTGATATGATTTGTTGATGGATTACTGTGAGGTGTGTGACAGTGTATACAGTTTATATCTGGAATGTCCCCAAAGGCCTATGTGTTAAAGGCTTAGACCCCGGTTTGGTGCTATTGGGAGGTGGTAGAAACTTCAAGAGATTGGGTCTAGTGGGGGGTCTTTAGGTCTTTGGGGAAATGCTCTCAAAGAGGATATTGGGATATCAGCCATTTCCATGCTTTCTCCTCCTTCCTTTCATTCCCAGCTACAAGGTAAATGGGCTTCCTCCACCATTCACTGCTTCTGTGATGTACTACCTTGCTACACTCCCAAAAGCAACAGGGCCAAATGACCAAGGACTAAAACCTCCAAAACTGTGAGCTAGAGTAAACCTTTCCTTTTTTGTGAGGGGGGGCACTGGGTATAGAACTCAGGGGCATTCTACTTTCATCCTACACCTCCAGTCCTTTTTATTATTTTATTTTGAAACAAGATCTTGCTAAGTTGCTGTCTAGCTAAGTTGCCGAGGCTGGCCTCTAACCTACAATTCTCCTGTGTCAGCCTCCCAAATACTGGGATTACAGGTGTGTGCCACCACACATGACAACCCTTTCTCCTTTTAAATTGATTATCTCAGATATTTTGTTACAATAATGGAAAGTAACACAGGGTGTAAAAAAAGTAAGAGGCTTGAGGCTCTGGAGGGATGGTGTTGTCATTTGTCTAGTTTGCAGGAAAACAGGTTGGACGGTATTACGCAATTGAGGCCAATGTTGAAATTGGGAGTTCAGTTTCAGACTTGTTCATTTTGAAGTTCCTTTTGGAAATCCAAGTACAGATGTTGAGGAAGCAACTAGATGTTAAAGTCTAGCATTCAAAACAGAAATATGGGCTGGCTGGTGATATAAATTTGGGAGCCATCAGCATATATAAATAGTTGGCATAATAAAGCTGTGGATCTAGATGACAGCCACTGGGATATGGGTGTAGATAGAGAAGAGAGAAGACCAAGGATTGACCCTTGGGATCTCTGAATGTTCAGAGGTTTGGAGAGGTAAGTGGAAACAGAATTATTCGTCAGCTGGGTAGAAAGATAATCAAAAAAGAGCATGCCAGATGCCAAAGAGAAAAAAGTTTTTAAACAAAGAAGCCTCTACTCCTATAATCCTAGTACATGGGAGGCTGAGACAGGATTGTAGGCTTGAGGCCAGCCTCAGGAATTCAGGATTGTAGGTTTGAGGCCAGCCTCAGGAACTTAGTGAGATCCCTTTTCAAAATGAAAGATAAAAAGGGATGGGGGTATAGCTTACAGGTAGAATACCCTTTGGTTCAATACTTAGTACTAAAGAAGAGTGAATATTCCTGGAAGAAGAAAAAGAAGAAGAAAGAGGAGGAGGACCTGATCATTCACATCCAATATTTCTGAGAGATGGGTTAGACAGGGTCCAAGCACTGGGTGTAGCAACCTGGAATTATTGATCCTCAATGAAAATGATCTCAGTAAGCTTTTGGGAAGGAAAGCTCAGAGTAAATTCGAGAGAGAATGGGTTGGAAAACAGATAGCAAAGATAGACAACATTTTCAAGGGGTTTTGAAGTAACATGTATCATTTTACTAATGATGCCCATGCTTCAAATGTCTAGAACCAATGGCCAACCCTCTACATATTATGTATTGATAAGTATCTACCAGGTAACATATTGATTTAAGGAGCACTTGAACAACAAAGTTTGCAGTGGTTCTACCAAAGCTAAATTTAGGAAATTTAAATTGGGTCATATCTCTAGAAAATCTGCTGAATTAAAAAGGAAAATATCAGCCAGGTGTGGTGGCATACTCCTGTAATCCCAGTACTTGGGAGGCTGAGACAGGAGGATGACAGGTTCGAGGACAGTTTCAGCAAGTAGTAAGACTTTCATCGACTTGGTGAGAATCTGTTTTTTAAAAAAATAGGGCTGAGAGTGTAGCTCAGAGGTAGAATGCCCCTGGGATCAATTTCCAGTACCACACACACACACACACACACACACACACACAAAAAGGAAAATACCACCTATCTCTTGTTCAATCAACAATTAGAGATTGATTAAAAATATGCTAGTAATCATATAAAAATTCAAATCCCTCAAAAGCATTCTGGCAAAGTATTAGCAATCATACAAAAATCAATTCTAGACACTTATAAATTTCATATCCTTTTATAATTAATACCTTGAAGAATTAGATGATATCGGGGCATGCTGGTACATGCTTGTAATCCCAATACTTGAGAGGCTGAGACAGGAGGATCGAAGGTTCAAAGCCAGACTCTGCAATTTAGTGAGGATCTCAGCAACTTAGTGAGATGCTGTTTGCAAAAAATAAAATAAAATAGGTCTGGTAGTATAGCCTGGAGGTAGAGTTCCCCTGGGTTATATCCTCAGCACAAAAGAAAAAAAGAATTAGATGATAACAGATTCCAGTGAAGATTTTTATATCTACAGTTATAGATAATTATGAAATTAGATTCTGGGACACTGAGTCCATTATAAATCTTTCATATTCTTGAGACAGAATTGGTCCCTGTTCTCATGGACTTTATAGATGGTAAGAAACTCAAGGGGACTTCTGGGAAGATGGCAACGGAGTGAGACACGTCTCAAGAAGCGCTGTGAGCTCGATTCAAATCAGTCGTGGAACCAGCTTTTTGAAAGAAGAAAAAAGCAACAAAAGGGTGAAAAACGCTGCGAAAACTGGAATACAGCTGAGCAGAACCCGGAAGGCTGACGAGGGAGAGCAAAGAAGCCCATCTCTGCGGCTCCAGCGCCACACTGCCAAGCGGAAGCCGCCATTGAGGCAGCCCCCGGCGTGGAGTCTACTAAGAAAGAAATATACAACAACCCTCTGCACCCCACCGACCAGAGGTGGAGTGAGCGACTCCTGAACTCATCCTAGCCAGGCGGCATTTCGAGGCACCTTCGACAAAGACCAGAACGGGTGGTACGACCAGCTTAAGCCCGCACAGGACCATCCCAGCTCACTTCTCCCTGCAGAGCCGAAGTAGAGATAACTGCACTCCAGAGCTTGAATCAAAACGGCTGCAGGAACAGCTTCTCTATGGAAGGAAGGAGAAGCAAAACAGCTTAAAAGTCAGTAAAGAAACGGGCAGTTGGTCGCAATCTAAGGAGCAGACCAGGGAGAACCGAGGAGCCCGCGTGTGCGCAGCAGTAGCAGCCGCCATCTTGTCTGCCATCCACAGCAGCAGAAATCTGCCCAAAAGATCTGCAGAGGCCAAACCAGGTCTGTCCTTACAAACTTGCAGGGATTTTTATTTTGCTTCTTGCTGACGTTTCTTGTTTTCTGGGGTTTTTTGCTTTGTTTTGTTCCGTTTTTACTCTGTTTTCACTTTGCATTGCTTCGATATATGTATGTTTGTTCAGAGGATTGGTTGCTTTTTAGCTTTTGCTAGACCCTAGAAGTCAACACCTGAAACCCACCAAAGACACCAATAGAGCAGGCAGAAGAAATACCAGATAATTGCAACTCAGTACAAGACACCATTCACAGAGAGAAAATAAAAATAAGAAACCTACAAATTCAGAGAAAGCCTGCAAGAGCAGCAAAGTTATAAATTTAAGAACAGGGAAACCATGAGAGGGAGAAACACCAAAGAAACAATGAGTCAACACGACCCCACAATAACAGAACTCAATGACACTGATTGGCAGAGCTTACCAGAAGGACAATTCAGATCTTTAATAATAGAAGCGATACAAAACTTCCAGAAAGAATGCAGAGAGAGCTGGAAAGAAATAAAGGAACAAATAAACAAAGAATCTGACACCCTGAGCAGGAA
>PVLC010034396.1:0-16843 GCA_004027655.1 Graphiurus murinus
GTGGTACTGGGGATTGAACTCAGCAGCATTCTACCTCCGAGCTACACCCCCAGTCCTATTTTTTATTCTTTATTTTGAAACCAAGTCTCACTAAGTTGCGGAGTGCCTCACTAGGTAGCTGAGGCTGGCCGCGAACCTGGATCCTCCGGTCTCAGCCTCCCGAATGCTGGGATTACAAGCGTGCGCCACCACGCCCGGCACATTTGTTCTTAAATTACTCCAAAAAGTTAAAGAGGAGGGAGTTCTTCCAAACACATTCTATGAGGCCAGCATTACCTTAATATAAGAAGGGGGGAGGAGGGTGGAGACAAAAAAGAAAACTACAGGCCAGTATCCTTGATTGAACATGGATGCAAAAATCCTCAGCAAAATACTACCAAACTAAACCCAGTAGATTAAAAAGATTATTCATCATGATCAAGTGAATTCAGTCAATAAATGTGACATACCACATCAGCAGAAGAAAGGATAAAATCATCTGATGATTCATATAGAAAACCAGTACATAAACACTGGAACTGAACTGCACTTTAGACCAAATAGGCCTAGCAGAAATACACAGAACACTCCCTCCAGCAGCAGCAGAATACACACTTTCCAAGACAGATCGCAGGTTATGCCACAAAGCAAGAATAAAGGAGATTGAAATCATAATGTGTATCTTTTCTGACCACAGTGAAATCAAACTAGAAACAAATAATGAGGAATTTACAAGATGTTAATATTCTAAATTACTAACTTAGAATTAACCGAAACTCATTTATATTGGTACACTGCCTCTCCTAGGTCTATTCTGTTTTCAGGCTGAATCTGGTGAGACAGTTTTTATTTGTTACACAGTCACCTCCAGGGTTATCATTGTGCACAAGCAGATTCTACTTTTCTTTCTCCTCCTCCTTCCTCTCTTCTTTTCTTTTTCTTCCTTCTACTCTCTCCTCCCTTTCTTCCTTCCTACCATTAGTAGGTTGACGATAATATTAAAACAGGTTGGCACTGACATTTTTTTCATGGTTCTCACATTCACTATCGGAAGTATCCTGATTTGAGTGACAAATTATATAATTATCCACCCCAAAGTCAGTGATCTGCCTTCTTTCATTTAAATTGAAAAGGAAAAAAGATTAAATAGAACTTAGTCTATTCATAAACCTTTATGTTACATATATTTAGTTTGACTTACTTGTTTTAAGAAAAAGAAATTAGCTTATTGTTTTAAGAAGAAGGAAAAAAGAATCTATTATAATGATACAGTGGCACTTGAAATTTGAACCAAAGGCAGCTCTAGGGACCAAACTGTACTCTTTTCTTTCTCTCCCAAGTTACCTAGTCTATCTTTCTCTCTAAGTGCTTGATTCTGTGTGTATATTTGCTATTAATATTTTTCATCTTTTTTTTTTTTACTCCTGTTAAGATCATGGTAAATACAATGATCTTATGGCCTTTCTACAGGCCAGAGGTTCTTAACCTGGAATCTGTAGATGCCTTTGGAATACTGAAAAATACTAAAAGTATATATTTATAGATGTGTGATTTTACTTAAGAAAGCTATTTATATGTAGCTTTCAACAGTATGAAAGAAGTCTAAGAAAGTTTTTAAAAGTTAATAACTTTTCCATTTCTGTTCTTACTGCTAACTTGCATAGAATCTCTAAAGTCATATTCCCAAGAAAGATACTCCGGCCCAGCTCATCTTTTTCTACCAGGTTTCTGTGGATTAGCTACCCTGGTGTCACACGCAATCTCCTAATCTAATTATCTTTGTATGATTATGAAACATGGACACTCACACAGTAGAACTGATGAATCTCACTTAGAAGGAGCCATGGGAGTCTGGAAACAGTAAGTGGCATTATCAGTATACTTCATTAAGTAAATATCTATTAAATACATATCTCCAGGCAACGTCCCATGACTTGCTGTGGGAAATAAACAGCTAAATTAAGAATCTTGGCCTCCCCAAAAATGGAAACAATCCAAATGCCTATAAACTAATGAGGGAATAAATAAAATATGGTATATCCATATAGTAGAATATTATCGGGCAATTAAACAAAATGAAGTACTAATACATTCTGCAATATTAATGAATCTTGAAACCATTGTTAAAGGAAAAAAGTCCATCACAAAGAACTACATGTTGAATGACTTCATTCATACGGAATGGCAGTGTAGGCAAGTGTGGAGAGACAGAAAGTAGATTCATGGTTCCTTAGGGCTCAGAGACAGTGAGGCTATTGAGCGACTTATAAGGGGCATGGGGTTTCTTTTGGGGTGATGAAAATGTTTTACAACTGTGATAATGGTCATACAACTCTGAATATACTAACAGTTCATTGAATTGTATACTTTATGCAGATGAATTGTATAAGGTATGAATTATATCTCAGTAAAGGTGTTAAATAAATCCTGACCTCAGGAAATTTATAGCTTGTAGTATAAATGAATGAAAACAATTATAAATTGAAAGACAAGTATACAAATAATTATAAATTGGAAATAGAAAATGATTTTATGTACTGTATAAAAAGCGAGTCTAAGCCGGACATGGTGGCGCACGCTTGTAATCCCAGCATTCGGGAGGCTGAGACCGGAGGATCCGGGTTCGGGGCCAGCCTCAGCTACCCAGTGAGGCACTCCACAACTTAGTGAGACCCTGTTTCAAAATAAAGAATAAAAAATAGGGCTGGAGGTATAGCTCGGAGGTAGAAAGCCCCTGAGTTCAATCCCCAGTATCGCAAAAAAATAAAATAAAAATAAAAAAATAAAAAGTGAGTCTAAGCTGGGCGTGGTGGCGCACGCTTGTAATCCCAGCATTCGGGAGGCTGAGACCAGAGGATCCGGGTTCGCGGCCAGCCTCAGCTACCTAGTGAGGCATTCCGCAACTCAGTGAGACCCTGTTTCAAAATAAAGGACAGAAAATAGGGCTGGGGATATAGCTTGGAGGTAGAATGCCCCTGGGTTCAATCCCCAATACCGCCAAAAAAAAAAAAGAGTCTAGAACATGTTAATATATTTTACATATTGGTCCTGTTTTTCACCTTTAATTCTGACAGATGAAATACTTACGGAAAGAGGCTATGATTATATACAGTTTCAGAGGAGCTGGAGATCAAAGATTTCATGAAATAGGTAGAACTTAAATTAGAGCATGAAGCAATATTTTTGCTTAAAAAATAGGAAGAAGATGAGAACATTAGAGTTGCAAGGCTATCTAAGACTTAAAACTATTTTTAGAAATAAGACCAAGTCAGGTGTGATGGTGCACTTCTGTAATCCCAGTACTTGGGAGGCTAAGACGAGGATTTGTGGCCAGCCTCAGTAACTTAGTTGATTTGCTGTTTCAAAATAAAAGAAAAAAACAGAGCTAGGGGTAGAGATCAGAGGTAGAATGCCCCTGGGCCCCATTCCTAGTACCACAAAAAGATAGATAGACAGACCGACAGATAGATAGAAATATGAGCAAGATAATATAGTAAGAAATTGAACTTGACTAGAATTATGATTCACTTTAATGTATTTAACGGTTACAGTAGCCTTGTACCATAGATTTTCTCAGAACCGCTGCAATTCAGATACTCCTTTCTTTTCCCATAAGCCCTCAATGTTGAACACAGCTTGCTGGACCCAAAGAGGGCTCCTTTTAAATGTTTAGCAAAAAGAATTATACATCCTCATGAGCCCTTGTAAGCCAGTAGAGGTTTAACTTACATGCCACTCAACTGCATTCTAACTGGTATCTGCCAATTTTTGTCATCATTTGAACATAAGTATATATATTTGAGTTAGTTCTACTGAAATTACAAAGCGCAGTTACAGTTAGGCTTTTTTTTTTTTTTCCCAATACTGGGGATTGAACCCAGGGGCATTCTACATCCAAGTTACACCCCAGTTACACCCCAGTCCTATTTTTTATTCTTTATTTTGAAACAGGGTCTCATTAAGTTGCAGAGGGCCTCAATAAGTGGCTGAGGCTGTCAGCAAACCTCTGATCCTATTGTTTTAGCTTCCCAAGTACTGGGATTACAAGTGTGCGCCACCATGCCCAGCTGCAATTGGACATTTTTAAGTACTACTGCCCCTCTCCCAAAACAAGGGCAAAACGAAACCCTCCATATATACCTGATATTAAGTAGAACTTAAGATACTTCATAAACCTTTATGAGGCATGTAATGTTTGGTTTGACTTACTTGGTTTGAAGAAGCAGAGACTGACTCAAATTACCTCAGGAAAAAGAGAATAATTTTAATGATAATGCTGGCACTTGAATTTAAACCAAAGAGCTCTAGGGACCAAACTATGCTGTCTTTCACTCCCAAGTCACCTATTCCAACTCTCTCTAACTGCCTACTTTTTGGCAATATGTTTGTTCTGTTTCATGTTAAAGATTTAGATTGATAAGGGGTGTGTATGTGTGTGTTTCCTGAGGATTGAACCCATGGGCATTCTACCTCTGAGCTATACCCCAGGCCCTATTTTTTGTTTGTTTGTTTTGTTTGTTTTGGTGCTGGGGATTGAGCCCAGAGGCTTTCTACCTCCAAGCTACACCCTCAGCCTGATTTTATTTCTTATCTGGAAACAAGGTCTCACTAGGTTGCTGAGAACCTCACTAAGTTGCCAAGGCTGGCTTTGAATCTGCCATTCTCCTGTCTCAGCCTCCCAAGTACTGGGATTGCAAGTATGCACCAACATGCCCAGCTTCTATTTTATTTTTTATTTTGAAACAGGGTCTCACTAAGTTGCTGAAGGCCTTGCTAAATTGCTGAAACTGGCCTCAAAACTGTTAGCCTTCCAAACACTGGGATTAGCCTCCCAAGTACTGGGATTTCAAGCGTGCGCCACAGTGCCAGGCTTCCAAGCTGCTTCTAAAATAAGCATCTGTAATCACATAGCACATTATCCAGAATGTCTCTCTTCCCATTTCTGTAGCCTTTTTTGCTTGTTTATTTTCCAGTGCTGGGAATGGTACCCAGGAACTTGTGCATATTAGGCAAGCACTCCACCTCCGAGTGACCACCCACAGCCCCACCTTTATTTCTTACTCGGCAGTCTGGAAGACAGCAGTTTAGATGCTGGTACACTCCAGCAACATAAGCCCAAATCAGTAGAGGCCACATGAGATAACCATCATTTTCGATGATTATTATTGCTCACCTTTTTGGCTTGCCTATTTTTTTTTTATTCCATTTAAGTTCAGCATTAATATCATAGTAGTCCTTTATGGCCTTCTTATATGCCAGACATTCTTAACCCAGGATCTGTGGATACTTCAGGAAATACCTTAAACACACTAAAAAAAATCTGTGTTTATACTTGTGTGATTTTTCTTGGAAGAAAATAATGCTATTATTAACAAAAAAATGTAAGCAGTCTAAAGTGATGATTAAATTGTGTGGCTTCTTTTCTGAGTTTCTGTCGCTGGAAGACAGTAAACTAGCCTGAAATTTAGCTGTGCCTAGTGGCTCATTCCTGTGATCCTAGTACTTGGGAGACTGAGACAGTAGGATCACAGATTTGAGGCCAGCTTCAGCAACTTATTGAGACCCTATTTCAAAATAAAAAGGAATAGGCCAGCCTGGTCAACTTAGTGAGACCCTGTTTAAAATTAAAAAAATAAAATAGGGCTGGGAATGTAGCTCAGAAGTAGAAAGGCCACGAGTTCAGCCCCTAGTACCACAAAAAAATAAATATTAAAAAATAAAAGGAGCTGGACGTGGTGGCGCACGCTTGTAATCCCAGCATTCGGGAGGCTGAGACTGGAGAATCCCGGTTCGTGGCCAGCCTCAGCTACCTAGTGAGGCACTCCGCAACTTAGTGAGACTCAGTTTCAAAATAAAGAATAAAATATAGGGCTGGGGGTGTAGCTCGGAGGTAGAATGCCCCCTGAGTTCAATCCCCAGTACCGCAAAAAAAATAAAAATAAATAAATAAATAAATAAAAGGGTTGAGGGTATAACTTGGAGGTAGAATGCCTCTGGGTTCAATCCCCAGTACTAAAACACAATGAGAGCTTACCAGATATTTTAAATAGTCAGGTTCTATAATTTAATAAATGCCTTTTTAAAAAAAATTGATATGTTTCAGTTCTGGAGGTGGTTTATGGCAAACCTGGCTTCTGGTGGAGCTGCCGGCGCAACATCCTTATGTGTAGTATATCCGCTCGATTTTGCCCGAACCCGATTGGGTGCTGATATTGGAAAAGGTACGGGATTTTTAGAACTATTAACTCTTTCTTCTTTGTGTTTTGAACCATGTGTGTTATTTCTTGTAGAGATTTGCTGTATAGATATTACCAGATATAGTCTACAGATTATTTTCTCAACCAAATGGTAGAGTCATAGGGCCTGCAGTATACTACTTTTTTCTCTCCCTTTAAATGAGAAAAAGGGACAGAAGGGGAAACACAAAGACTGTTTATAACTTAGTTTGTTTTTTCTCAAAGATTCTTTCATGTACCTTATTCCTATCTTGACTATAGTTCCACTGTAGGTTAAATACAGAACTCTCTTCCTAGAGATTCTTTTTGCCTCTTCCTAAATTTTTTCTTTTTTCTTTTTCTTTTTTTTCTTTTTTTTTTTTTTTTTTTTTGTGGCACTGGGGATTGAACTCAGAGGCATTCTACCTCCAAGCTACACCCTCAGCCCAATTTTATTTATTTGAAAACAGGGTTTCACTAGGTTGCTGAGAGCCTCACTAAGTTGCCTAGGCTGGCTTTGAACCTGCGATCCTCCTGTCTCAGCCTCCCAATTACTGGGATTACAAGTGTGCGCCACCACATGTGGGTTAACTTTTGCTAATTTTAATGAAATATTTTAAGTCAGGTTGTTTGAATTATATTGCTTTAAAAGAGATTGATATTTTCATTTAATTTCTTTTCAAATACCACTTGAAGTCTATCATGATTATGGGAGGGTTTTTTTTTGTTTTTTTGTTTTTGTTTTTGTGGTACTGAGGATTGAACCCAGGGGCATTCTACCTCTGAGCTATACCCCCAGCCCTATTTTGTATTCTTTATTTTGAAACCGAGTCTCACTAAGTTGCAGAGTGCCTCACTAGGTAGCTGAGGCTGGCCGCGAACCCGGATCCTCCAGTCTCAGCCTCCCAAATGCTGGGATTACAAGCGTGCGCCACCACGCCCCACTGGGAGAGTTTTAATTTGTACCTTCTTGTTTGAAAGATTTCTAGGTGTCAGTTTCAGATCATTTAAATATGTAAAGTGTTTATTTAACTTTGAATAAAATGTTTATTTGATATATAATGTTGCTAATAGCTTAAATGGCTTTATTTTAGGTCCTGAAGAACGACAATTCAAGGGCTTAGGCGACTGTATTATGAAAATAGCAAAATCGGATGGAATCGTTGGTTTATACCAAGGGTTTGGTGTTTCGGTCCAGGGCATCATTGTGTATAGAGCCTCTTACTTTGGAGCTTACGACACAGTTAAGGTAATTTAGGGGCTTTAACTTGGACATAATTAAATAAATAGTTTTTTAATCTTAATTAGTGATATATTCAACATCTTAAATGTTAATTTAATTATACAAATAAAAAGATAATGAAATAATACATGAAATATTTAATCATGACTGCCATAACCTAATTAAATTGTAACAATATTATAGATCAAACTTTACTTAGAAAGCATATATCAAAACATTAGGCTTTTGTGTTTGCACTGTATATTGTGTTAGAAATGGAAAACATACTAATTAGGCATACTAATCATCATACTAATTAGGCATACATATAAGTCATATAATTAGGCATATATATTAATCAAATCAGGGTATAGAAAGACATTTAGCAGTTTTCCTGATTTTTGTATTAACTATTATTACTTTTTTACATGTGAATAACCAGCTTATTATAGGAAGTAGGGAAGGCATAGTTAATTAAATGCTACTACAGCTTTGTTCTCTACTGACTACTGTTAGATTCTATGTTGTATTCTCCTGGTTGCTTTGCAATTTGCTTTTTCATTTCAGATTTTAATAGTACTTCCCTAAGGTAGGAAAAAGAAAGACTGTAATAATGGCTATCATTTTTTGGGCTATTACTTAGTTCTAGGAACCTTGTGAAAAGGACTAACAAGCTGGGCGTGGTGGCGCACGCTTGTAATCCCAGCATTCGGGAGGCTGAGACCAGAGGATCCGGGTTCGCGGCCAGCCTCAGCTACCTAGTGAGGCACTCCAAAACTTAGTGAGACTCGGTTTCAAAATAAAGAATAAAAATATAGGGCTGGGGGTATAGCTCGGAGGTAGAATGCCCCTGAGTTCAATCCCCAGTACCACAAAAAAAAAAGAAAAAGAAAAAAGAAAGAAAAAGAAAAGGACGTAACATTCTCATAATGTTCTAGGATAATATAAACTTCCCATTTTTTTTTTTTTTTTCCCCCGTAAGCCACCACACCCGGCTAAACTTCCCATTTTTAAGATAGCCAGCCAGGCCTGGTGATGCTCACTTGTATCCCAGTAATTGGAAGGAAGGTTCATGGCCAGCCTGGGCTGCTTTGTGAGGCCCTCTGAAACTTAGTGAGACTTTTAAAATAAAGTATAAAAATAGGGCTGGGGGTGTAACTCAAAGGTAGAATACCCCTGGGTTCAATCCCCAGTACTGCAAAAAAAAAAAAAAAAAAGATAAATAACTTAGGAATAGTTAAGTAATTTACTTATCAAATGCAAGCAAAAGGACCATGCTCTTAATCTCTATACTAAAATGATTCCAAAAGGAAGCAATGAAATTAGTATGAATATTATTAAGATTAAAACTTGAAGGCAGTTATATACTTATATCTGTCTTCCCTTAATAGTGTAAATTTAGTTGAATGTCATTTTTATTGTGGTCCAGATTACTTTTATTTTTTGTTTTTGTTTTTGTTTTTCGGTATTGGGGATGAAACCCAGAAGCATTCTACTTCCAAGCTACACCCCAGCCCTATTTTTTATTCTTTGTTTTGAATAGGGTCTCACTAAGTAGGTGAGGCTGGCCACAAACCTGCAATCTTCTGTCTCAGCCTCCCAAGTATTGGGAAGATAAGCATGTGCCACCACCATGCCTGGCTACTTTTAGTTTTTAGTATGCTTTTTAGATGAATATGTTAATGGAATTTGCGGCATCTTTAATACATTTATTTAGTCACAGAAAAGTTCTGTGTACTCTCCTGCTTTTATTTCCCGCAGCAGTTGTGATATTTAGGAACATTTCTTCACTAGTTTAGAGGTTTAAAGCTCCTCATGAGATTCATCTGTTAATGATAATAGCAGCATTCTGGGTTGTTTTCTTCAAGTCTACATGAACATTTTGATCACTGGCTGCTATCATTCGTAGTTTCCGGTGCATCCCTTTTAATAGAAAACATAGTCATATTTAGTTTCCTTTCTGCCACTATTAAATCCAACTGGTTTTTGTTACATTTTAAGTATGATTATACTTTCTTTCATATATTTATAAAAATTATCCTCTGACTTAAGAATTAAAGATAGTTTAGAAATTTAAATGGTATCTTGATAATATTTTTTCTTTTGTAGGGCTTATTAAAAAAACCAAAGGAAACTCCATTTCTTGTCTCCTTTTTCATTGCTCAAATTGTGACCACGTGCTCCGGAATACTCTCGTATCCCTTTGACACAGTTAGAAGACGTATGATGATGCAGGTATATTAGATTGTTTTAAGTTTTATTGAGTTTTCTAATATTTCTGATATCCAGGCATAATTTATCTTGGATATCAAGGTATTATTTATTCAAATTCCAGAAAAATTTTAACTGAAAGGCATAGGTCATTTGTTTTACTTAGCTAAAAGAAATGCACAATGTTTTCTGTCTTATGTTCTTTCTTGCCCTTAAATAGCCACCAGCCAGCAATGCTTCTTCCTCTTCTGCCATCAGAACAGAAATGCCTTCTCTAGGAGAGGGAGATGGCAGAAATGGGATTAGCATTTCTAGCTTATCTGAAACGTTAGATTAAATAAAATAAGCTCAGTTACAAGCCATTGACATATCATTTGTTATAGTATATGTTGATGAAAACAAGTATTTTAAGCTTTAAGGATGAAAACTTTTTTTTTTTTTTTTTTTTTTTTGAGGTACTGGGGATTGAACTCAGGGGCATTCTACCTATACCCCCAGCCCTACTTTTTTTACTCTTCATTTTGAAACAGGGTCTCACTAAGTCGTGGAATGCCTCACTAGGTAGCTGAGGCTGGCCGCCAAGCTGGATCCTCCGGTCTCAGCCTCCGAAATGCTGGGATTACAAGCATGCGTCTCCACGCCCAGCTTTGAAAACTTTTTTATAATGTTATAAATATAAATCCCTAAACCAAAAATTTTATATATTTTATCTCCATTGTGTTACTTTTGTTACATTTATTCCTTCAACAAACATTGAATGCTTGATCTATGCTAAGCCCTGGTTAGATAAATAAAATAAGATAGAACTTGCACCCAAACACATAGCCCAGTATTGAAGATATACAATTAATGGTTTAAACATAGAAACATATATAGGTTCCAGGAATGCATAGAGCAGAGGTACCCAAATACTTGAAGGGATTATATGTGGCCTCTTGAAGAGAAAAATCTATTTAGTGAGAGAACATTCTAAGCATAAGAGGGAAAATAACATACACAGAGGTATGGCTTGAGTAATAGTTCACTATAGGCAGATCAGAGGTTTCTTGAGAGCGAGTGAAAACGAAGCTAGAATAGTATTATAGGACTTACGATGTGCCATATTCTTTCATAAGCATTTTACACTTGAGCTGTAAATTCCCAGAACAATTCTGTGAGGTGTAGTTACTGTCATTGTCCTTAATTTTATCGTCTATTACAAGGTCCTGGAAGGACCCAGTAAGCCTCCTGGAAGGGTAAAGTTAATCCACGACTTTATTCGCAGATTTTGCTGCTTTTACATCTGTGTTTCCTCTTTCTATAACTAGCTCTAGTTTATCATGTTGACAAACGTTTTAAAACTTAACTTTTAATTGATGCATAATTATACATATGTATGGGGTACAGTGTGATATTTCAGTATATGTGTACTGATCGGAACAGGGTAATGGACATATCCAGCACTACAGACATCTGTCATTTCTTTGTGTTGGGAATATTCAAAATCCTACACTGGAAAACTTAAAAATGGAAAATTATTTTGTATATAGACTCTAAATTAGGTAAATGGTATTGTATCAGTGTTAAATTTTATGGTTTTGAAGTTCTGGCTATGTAAGAAAATATCCTTGCTCTTAGAAAGTACACACTGAAGTATTTGAGGATAAAGAAGCCTGATGTCTACAACTTTTAAAATGGTACACAAAAAATTATGGTTATTGAGCTTTTATATGTGTATGTGAGTACCAGTTTGTTTGCTAGGGCTGCTATAACAAGTACCACAAACTGGGGGACTTCACAGAAATGTATTTTCTCACAGTCCTGAAGGCTAGAAGTTGTCTAAGACGACAGTGTCAGCAGAGTTGGCTTCTTTTGAGGGCCTTCCTCCTTGGCATACAGATTCTTCTTCCTCTGTCTTCTCATGATCCTTCCTTTCTTCCTATTGTAAGGACAGTCATATTGGATTAGGACCCCACTCCAGTGACTGATCACCTGTAATATTAATTACCCTTAAAGACCCATCTGTCTCCAAGTAGAATAATATTCTGAGGTATTGTGCCTTAGTTCTTCAACTTGTGATTTTTGGGGAGACAGAATTTATCTCATAACAGTGCTACTTAACTTTTTAAATTTTATATACTATAGCATTGTTAACTCTATTACAAATACTAGTTTATATGTGCACACCTTAAGATTATTTACATAGACAGGTACATAATTGGTAAATAATACTTATTTCCTTCCCTTCTTTATCAATTCTTTTTTTTTTCTTTGTAGTGCTAGGGATTGAACCCAGGAGTATTCTACCTCTGAGCTATTTCATTTTTTATTTTGAAACAGTATCTACCTTAAGTTGCTGAAGCTGGTCTCAAAACTGTGATCCTCCTGTGATCCTCATGTTCCCAAGTACACCTGGCTCCTTACCAATTCTTACACTTTTGTTTTCTTCCTTGCCTTTCTACACTCACTGAGAGTGTTGATTCAGTTTTATATTACAGAAGTAATAACTGACAACCTTGTCTTGTTCCTAGTTTTATAAGGAATGCCTTCCATGTTATATAACTTAATTATTTTTGTAGTGACTCTTTGTCATGTTACGGCAGTTCCTGTTTCTGTGTTAGAATGATTTTTAATCATGAATGATGGCATTTTTCTATATCTATTTAGATTACTGAATCAGTTTTTCTTCTAATATGTTAACATGTAGAGTGGAATTAATCTTGTATGCCTAGGATACCCACATCTATTATGGTGTATTATGTTTTGTATCCCCTGCTAGGTTTGCTTTGCTGGTGTTTTCATTCAGGATTTTTGGACCTATGTTTCACTGACATTGGCTGGCATTTTCTCTTTCTGTATTGTCAGAACCTGCCTTGGGTTTCAAGGATTTATGTAAGCCTAATAAAACATACTAGGGCTGGACATGGTGACACATGCCTGTAATCCCAGTACTTTCGAGGCTGAGACAGGCACACCATGGCAATTTAACTAGACCTTCAGCAACTTAGAAAAACGGGGCTGGAGATGTAGCTTGGAGTAGGATGCCCCTGGGCTCAAGCCCTAGTACTAAAAAGAAATATGCTAGGGAATCTTCTCACTTTTTCTCTTGAGTAACTTCTGTTAAGATTGTTCATTGAATTTTTAATAGAACTCATACTATGATGCCATCAGGATGTGTGGTTTTTCTTGTTAAGAATATTCTGAACAAGCCGGGCGTAGTGGCGCACGCTTGTAATCCCAGCATTTGGGAGGCTGAGACCAGAGGATCCGTGTTCGCGGCCAGCCTCAGCTACCTAGTACGGCACTCCGCAACTTAGTGAGACCCTGTTTCAAAATAAAGAATAAAAAATGGGGCTGGGGGTATAGCTCGGAGGTAGAATGCCCCTCAGTTCAATCCCCAGTACCGCAAAAAAAAAAAAAAAAAAAGAATATTCTGAACAACTAAGTTCCTTAATAGTTATAGTATTGTTCCAGTTTTCTTTGTATTCTGTTGATAAATTATACTTTTCTAGTAATTTATTCAGTATCTTCTGAGTTTTAAAAATAATTGTCAAGCCGGGTGTGGTGGCACACACTTGGAATCCCAGTACTTGGGAGGCTGAGACAGGAGGATCACGGGTTCACAGCCAGCCTCCGCTCCTTAGTGAGGCCCTCCACAACTTAGTGAGACCCTGTTTCAAAAAAAGAACAAAAAGTAAGGCTGGGGGTATAGCTCAGAAGTAAATGCCCCTGGGTTCAGTCCCCAGTACCGCATGAGGTTTTTCATATCTTGTTCTTTAATCTCTGGATCATCTTCATTTTATGTTACTTTTGCCGTTTCTAATAACCTTGGGACCTTTCTTATTTTTCCCTTAAACATTATTTCCAAATATTGGTCCACAAAGTATTTCAAAGAACTAATTTTGTACTTTTCATGCCTTATTGTATTTTCTGCTATATATATTTTGACTTTTTATGTTTTTTGTTTTTTTTTTTTTTTTTTTTTGGTACTGAGGATGGAACCCAGAGGCATTTTCTACCTCCAAGCCACACCCCCAGCCCAATTTTAGGTCTTATTTGGAAACAGGGTCTCACTAGATTGCTGAGAGTCTTTAAGTTGCCAAGGCTGGCTTTGAACCTGTGATCCTCCTGTCTCAGCATCCCAAGTACTGGGATTACAAGTGTGTACCACCATGCCCAGCGGTCTATTTTCCTTATTATTAGTAGTTATTTGCAACTTTTTTACCTTTTTAGGGTAATAAATGTATTATGTTTCAGTTTATTAATTTCTAATATTAAGTCATTCATTTCCCTACAAATTACTACTCCAACTGCATCTTATAAAGAGTTTTGTGGTTTTCATTACTTTCTTTTTTTTTTTTTTTTTTTTTTGCGGTACTGGGGATTGAACTCAGGGGCATTCTACCTCCGAGCTATAGCCCCAGCCCTATTTTTTTTTTTCCTTTATTTTGAAACCGAGTCTCACTAAGTTGCGGAGGGCCTCACTAGGTAGCTGAGGCTGGCCGCGAACCCGGATCCTCTGGTCTCAGCCTCCCGAATGCTGGGATTACAAGCGTGCGCCACCACGCCCGGCTCGGTTTTCATTACTTTCTAAGAAGTATTTTTCCTAATATCCAAATATAGTATTTTTCTAATCATCTTTTTTGCTATTCATTTCTCTCTTAATTGCAATATGATAGAGGAATAATGGTCTATGTGATGTCATCCTTTGACATTTGTTAAGCCTAATGTACAGTTTTTAAATGTGCCTAAGTATAACTATTCTCCAACTACTTGGTACAATATTCAGTATATGCCCATTAACTCAACACAGTATTAATCTTATCTATCCTAAAGGTTGATATAAAACTGTCTTAAGGCTGGGCGTGGTGGCACACACTTGTAATCCCAGCATTCGGGAGGCTGAGACTGGAGGATCCGAGTTCGCGGCCAGCCTCAGCTACCTAGTGAGGCACTCCGCAACTTAGACTCGGCTTCAAAATAAAGAATAAAAAATAGGGCTGGGGGTATAGCTCGGAGGTAGAATGCCCCTGAGTTCAATCCCCAGTACCGCAAAAAATAAATAAATAAAAAAATAAAACTGTCTTAAGATAAAAGATATCAAAATAATGGAAAACCATTTATCTTTATATAGAGTGGTGAGGCTGAACGGCAGTATAAAGGAACCTTTGACTGCTTTGCGAAGATATACCAACATGAAGGAATCTCTGCATTTTTTCGTGGTGCTTTCTCTAATGTCCTTCGTGGTACAGGGGGTGCTTTGGTGTTGGTATTATATGATAAAATTAAAGACTTCCTTAATATTGGTATTGGTGGTTCATCAGGAGAGTAAAGTAAGAAATGTATGCATTTAACTTGTTAAACATTACATAGCTGTCATTTGTATACATTTTGATAGTGTATTATTACTCAGTATTTCTTGAAGTGCTAATTCTGCAATAAAACATAGGCGTTTTTCAAGGATTTAAGTATTAAAAATCAGATAAATCTGGGTTTCCTTCTCAGACTCAAACTTATTTTAATGAGACAATTTATATACTAAGTAGTATGTTATCTCTGTTAAAAATTCTTAGATTTATGATGAAAATTGCATTATATAATGTTGAAACATAAGAAATGAAAGTATCTTTTAAATTGCTATTCATTCAATATACTTGTCTTCCCAACTTTTAAAAATCATAGGGTATGACAAATATTTCTTAAAAGTTTTTCAAGAGATGTCATCGTTATGTCTGTAGGCATAAAAAAGCTTTCTTCTACAACATCTGTACTACGCTCAGGAATTACTGTGTATAGTACTTATAGTATCATATAGCTTTTGATAAGCACAGATTATATATCTGTCATTTAAAAAATTGACTTTAATGGCACTAAAACTGTAGTTGAGAAAAGATAAAATGTGGCCTATCTGCCGGTTTTTGAGGTAAATAAAGGCTTCCTAGTATCTTGGGACAAAAATAATCTTTTGAAAAGGTTTTTGTATTTTGTATTGGTAATAAAGAAAGTTTAAAACTGTTGTAAACAAGCTTCTTTTTTTTTTAACCCCTGATTCTATTAGTAAGCAGAGAGTAGCAAAATTTTGTCACAAGTGGGATGGGCTTAAAGGCAGAACAAACATTTTCCACGGAGAAATACAAGCCCCTAGCATCAACATTTGTTGACTTTAATGTTTTTTTGTTTTGCTGTACTGGGGATTGAACCCAAGGGCATTCTGCCTCTGAACTACATCTCCAGCCTTATTTTTAATTTGAAGCCAAGTCTTACTAGTTTGATGAGCGTCTCACTACTTGTGAGGCTGCCCTCGAACCTACAATACTGTCCAACCAGTTTTGTTTTAAATAGGACAGTCAGGTTGTACAAACATCATGGGTAAATAGATGGAGCCAAACGGTCCTCGGAGGCTTAGGATATTTCGGAACAGCTCGATGGCCGCGGGTCATCCGAGAGGAGGCAGCTGAATGGTGGAGGCCCCTGGCCGCAGGGTTCTGCGAGGCCGCGGCGTCCAATCCCAGGCTGCGCGCACAGCCCGCCGGGAGCCGGGAGCGGGCCTCCGAGGGCTGCGGCCGCGTCCACCTGCACCTGCTCGCAGGGAGCGGCTGGCCGGCCTTCACGGTGGACACCAGAGCTGGAGCACTCCTGCAGGTGCGGGTGTCCGCAGTCCGTCTCTCCCAATGGATTTCATGCTCTTCTTAGTGACACTTGCAGCAGCTATCGCCACAGTTGCTGCAGCTGCGGCGATAGTGATATTTATAGTAAAATTTCGAAGTACTTTGAAGAAGAGAATGTCTGGGGACGACGCTGGTAGTGAAGACCCTAGGGAAATGGCAACCAGTGTCAACCAGGAAACACAGGAAGAGCTGGACCATGGGGATCCAGTGGGCAAGGAAGAACTGGAGAAAGAGCGGGGGCCCCAAGAGGAGCCGGAGGAGGAGAAGGCACCGGGGGCCAGTGGAGAACCGGAGAAGGGACCCAAGACCAGCCAAAAACTGGAAAAGGAACAGGGGCCCGATGGAAAACCGCAGAAGGGACCCAAGACCAGCCAAAAACTGGAAAAGGAACGAGGGCCCGATGGAGAACAGCAGAAGGGACCCAAGACCAGCCAAAAACTGGAAAAGGAACGGGGGCCCGATGGAGAACAGCAGAAGGGACCCAAGACCAGCCAAAAACTGGAAAAGGAACGGGGGCCCGATGGAGAACAGCAGAAGGGACCCAAGACCAGCCAAAAACTGGAAAAGGA